>OX454272.1:1064555-1354181 GCA_949715065.1 Periphyllus acericola | reverse complement strand
AAAAAGCATACCAACGCATATAAATCCTAGCCCTGATGATGAGTAATAACGTTTTGCCGTTGTAGTAGAGCCCGTTGACAACAACTTACATGATGTAAGTTGTTGTCAACAGGCTCTACTATATATTATTGTAAGTTAACATCTTGCTTACCGGTAGCGTACACTTTCGGTAAGCGAAGACGCTTAAAACTTAAACGGTGGGTGCGAAGTGTAATCGTTTGGAAATACTCGGAACAGCTCGAACCTCGGGAACGGTAAGGATTCAAGTGCAATTTTCGTGTGCAACCGCGGGCTATATCGACCACATTTCATCATGGGCACGTCTGTTTACATTTATTTCACGTTAAATTGCTTCGACCAAAAAACGACTGTCAAAAACCTTAGACGTTGGTTCGATCGGTTTCTGCTGTATTATCATTATCGTTGTTACTATAAATACCGAACGTAAAACACTTCTTTCGACACTATTCCGTCTCCTATTTCTCTTGTTCGATTATGTTCTGTACTCGGCACTCGCTAATACAATATTGTAGATCTTGTGCGTGCAGGTGATACCCATAGCACACGGTAGACGCGTGTTCTTGGATAGATCGTGTCCCCGTGATCGTATTTAATAACTATATGTAGCCACCCATGGTAACAATAATTTGTTCGGATTTCATTTTACTTATCGTCTCGCCCAGCAGTCCGACTTTACGACCGAGCCGCTGCTCGATATGACTCTCGATAATGTTCTTCAAACTCGACGCCGGCCGTTCTTTCTACCGAACGTTATGCCAACGCGTACGCGAGTACAATATTTGTTTACGGAACCCGTGGATCAACGATGTTGTGACGGTTTTGCCTTCGTAAAAACTAATCGACCTGCCCCTGTCCGCTCGTCGTAAACGTGTACATAATATGTGTTCCGTTCGTACGTGACAAAACAATTGAATCTAGTCAACATATATGTATTATACATACATATATATATATATAAATATATACGTATAAATTATGTAAATTTTAATGCTGTACAAATTGTCATATACGAGTAAATTGTGAAAAAAAAAAATTGTAGTACACCTAGCTATACATATTTTATAATATACCTATACTATGTACACATTAGCGGGGTCATATTACTGCGGATGAAAAATAATACAATACATCATGTGCGTATATTATGTGCCCGTTTTGTAGTTATTATTATTATTATTATTATTGTTGTTGTTGTTCTTGTTGATTGTAACGGCGCGCGGTGCGGAACGTTTTTGGCATATCTGTAAGTTAAAAAATATTATAAGATACATAATATTACGTGAGTGCAATATATAAGTGTTTAGTCGTGTTAATAAATTTCATGTTATAATATAACTCGTGTACAGTCGGAAGAAATACGCGCGTGTATATCATTTATGTACACTATGTTTGTAATATATTATTGTAATGTGTATAATTTTATCATGCCCCCCCCTCCCCATACACCCATCGCCCCTCCCACGTTGTAGAAAATATTATACTGTAATCTCCTCGGCCCCGTCGTTGTGCGTTTATACGAATGTGCAATGTACGATAATATATGCACAATAAGCTTGTACAGCGAAGACGAACAAGAGCGAACGGAAGAGAGAGAGAGAGAAATAATCAATCGTTTTGTTCGCTACCGCGTTTCGTAGTGTGTTTTTTTTTTTTTGTTTCCGAACGGTAACAACGATTATTATTATTGTTATAATCACAGTATATACCGCAATGTACGCGCGCCCGAGCTATATAACCTTATAATATCGTTTTCGTATGCTATGTCGTGTTAAAAATGTGTATTTATATAAGAAAAATCCCCCGTCCCGCGGAACGGCTTGTACAAACGCATTTTTACGTTTTAAGTATTTTAATAAATATACAATACCGTGTCCGATGGGTACGTGTACCCGTACATTATGTAAAATAATATGTGTAATAATATGTATACGATGTATTAAAAACGAAATAATGATAAAACAAAGTTGAACCGTCATTTTCACGTACGCGGACACCTCTGCGCACGTGACGTACCTCTCTGCATGTTTACGTTGCGATCGCGCGCATTATACACCGTGCACGGCGGTACATGAAATATTGCTCTATCAAGCCGTAAACCAGGGGTCACCAATTAATATTTTTGGAGGGCCGGATCGGGAATTTTGAAAATTTTCGGGGGCCGTCAAAGTAGCCAAACAAATATTTTTAACATATTATGTAGTGAAGCAAAAGTATAGCTCAAATAAAAAATGATAAATTGAAAATAATAAAATACAAATTAACAGCAATGTTATAATATAAATAGAAAGTCGGGGTAAAATTAGTGGGAAAAATGGCAAGTAAGTTTGCTACCGAAGTTTATCCGTATTTTATGATCGGTTTTTACTTTTTTCCCTTGTCTGCGGGCCGCCATTTGGTGACCACTGCCGCAAACGAACCACGATTTTTTTTCTATTCCGGTCTAACCGACGGGTGGGAAAAAACCCCCTACCCCGTACCGCCGCCGCCGCCGCCGACTCTAACGTGTAATGATTTAATAATAATTATATCGTTTCCGACCCGGGGGGGGGGGGGGAATGAAAAATAAAAAAAAAACGAGTAAAACGCGGGACGGTTACATCGGTCCTCGTATAATAATAATACGCGCACCGACAATAGGACCAGCCCGTACGAGTCGTACGGCCACAGGTGTAAAGCCACTTTATTCTGACGTCTGCGTACGTATACATGGTCGTGTTTTCCGCGTTGTTATGCGGAGAGACGATGAAGACATCTTTTACAATTAGTCTCGGCCGCCGCCGCCGCCGGTGTGAAGACATTAATAGTGTGTTGTACGCGTTTGACAGGCACCCAACACCTCGTAATGTTCAACAACACACCCCCACCCGCGGTCCACTGCTCGCGCTCGCCGTCACGTCGTCGTCGCATTCCCACTGGTACGCGCGCGTTTATATTATTTATACTATTATTATTACCATTATTATCGTTGTTGTTATTACTATTATACGACCGGTTGTTGAGAGATCAGTGGTGCCCAAAAGGTGGAGAGAGTGAAAAAAAAATTAGAAAAAAAAAAAAAAAAACGCGTTCCGGCCATCGCGTACTGCTACAAGTGCGGTGCGCGGGGAGACGGCCGGCCGTGAGATAATAATGAACCGTCCGCAGTGTATTGTATTACCGTTTTATTAGTGTTTAAAATAAAACACTATGGGATCCGGCGGTCGTCGGTGCAAAATATTCGAATCCTGCGAGTACACAATAGCGTGCATTAGGGCGTTCCTTAGCTATAGATGGTGGAAAAAAAATAGCAACATTTTTCGGGGCTCACCCCCTAAAAACGTGTGTATGCATATGATAATGAATTACGAAAAATGTTGAGGCAATCAAACAAGGTTAACCCGTGCCGTATTGTACCTAAAGTTTGAATTAAATCAGTTTTTCAATATTTATGAGAATTTTTTATATTTTTTTCAATATTTCGCAAACCGTCGAGTAAATCGAAATCATTTATATAATATGTTTTAAATAGAACGAAATTGTCTATAAATTATGTCCTAACAAGATTTTAATACCGTCTACTGTTCATGAGATATATTACTGTACATAGGCGTGCGACAATATTCCTGTACAACAACGATACACTATCGCGAGCCATCCGACCTCTTTGTTCTGTCCGCGAGCCGCGTCAGTGGCGTGCCGAAGCGGTCGCCCCAAGTGGACAGTTTCGGTGGCGGGCGCGTGGTAAGTCGGTGTGCAGAAGACCTGTTGAGCAGATATTTTTTACCGTAAATTATTATCGGGTATCGTGAACTAGGTCAGGTGTCAGTTGACGAGTCGTCCTTACCGGCGTAAGTAGACGTTGTACTAAACGTAAGACGGAAAACCATCGTATTTCAAACGCGGTGGGCGGGTAGTGGGTACCGAAAACGTACGTTTTCCCCTCGCAAATAGTCCTACGGTCACGCCACTGGTACGGTAAGCATTCCGGGTGCAACGATGTTCAGAAAATGAACACCGAAAACGGTCCGGCGTGGCTGGATTGCCCTGAGCATTGAAAATAGCGAATCGAAAATCGTCTCGTAACGGTATGCGAGTCTCTATCGCGCCCAGGACCCTCTCGATCCAGGACGCCTGGACGCAGCATCACCACTATCGGAAAGAACTGTCCGTATGGTTTTACACGCGAGCGTCATCGCCGCCGACTGCGATTTTTCGTCCTTTGATCCCGTAAACTGAAGTTGTTCGCGTGCGATATCACACGATGGGCTCGCGGCGGCGCGACCGAGTCCAAAATATTGAAGGTCATATCATATTACTCCGTCTAAAAATATGATAAACTATAATGCATGAATCGGTATTAGAACTTTTACCGATCGATACATATTATAAATATTGTTTCACCTGCAGCGGAACGCACCCTCTAAACACGGAACCCGTCCGCATGGTGTATCGTATAATTATTACGGAGGGGAAGGTAAGGCGTATCACATCCTTGGTCTTCACACAGTTATATGATTTTTACAACACCTTTGACCGACGGTGATATGAAAATTACTTAAATACAAGTAGCGCACAATATCGACGGTTATTTATTGCACATTAACGCAACGTTTCGACCACGGTGCGCGCAAATGAATACACGCGTGAATTTCCATGAATCGGACTGATATGCAAATGATTGCAGTGTTAAAGTATGTCGATGACAACTCATGTGGCCATCCCCTCAGACAAAAAAGATTAATCCATCCGTACTACCAGGGCCAACCTTTCCACTGTCCAGACGTCAGGAAGTAGTTATAAACAGACCACGAATGGGCCACACATACGGTTGACCCACAAACACCTCATGACCAAAACGGATCCCGAACAATGCCTTTCATGCGGAGAAACAATCACGGTCAATCGCATATTCTGCCACTGCCGAATCTACAGGGACACCCGAGTCGATCTCGTATTAGCTGACTGCAACCTCCACGAAGCACTGAGCCCCTGATCCGTCAAACGTCTCCGACATCTTTAGTTTTTCAATAGAAACAATTCCGTACCATCTCATTTAAACGTGTTGCGTGCATAATTGGGAATCTATTGTAAGCGTCAACCTGTGATTGCCAACAATCCGAGTTGTCGGGGCTTTAATATGACGAAAAAAAAATCAAGTGTGCCGAACGTTATAAGATTCGTAGCCGCGGCTGGTTGCGCGTCTGAAGCGTCACAACGATATTGCACCGAACAAGTGACGTGGGAAATAAGGAAAGTGCATTACGACGTGCATTTATCGTCTTGTGCATCGATGGGCCGCGGTCCACGAACGGCGCGTTGTGATAAAAAAGGAACGGAACGAAAAGGAATTGATAATATTATAAACGCGCCTGTGGCATAAAATATACAGTATATTCCATTGCGGGCACACGACCGGTAACGACTATGCGCTCGGCTATTGTCTCCTTAGCCGATTTCGCCAACTGCGCGATTCGACTGGCGCGTGAAGATATACCACACGCTATATTATATTACGCGCCGCGTTGCCCGTGGAGTATTTAATTACACGCGACGCGCATTCCGCGCAGCCCCGTTATAAGTAGCGTGCGCGGATCGACAGTTTTTTTTGTTTTATTTTTTTTTACATTAGAAAAACTGGCTTTCGTTCGATTATTCCCGTTCGACGGTACAATAATTATTGTTTTTACTGTTATCACGTCGCGTACGCGTACACGGATAATGGACATTATCAAGGGGTGTTCCCATTAACTTTTTTGAGTGTATACTAAGCCTCGGCGTAGATCCATGATTTCAATATTATAGGGGGGGGGGGGGGGGGGGTGATGAATCACCAAAAATAGAACCTTTTTTTTTAAGTATTTAAAAATTTTAGCTAAGGTTTTGCATATTGTAGCGATTTGTTGCTGCGTGCAGTGTTGTTGGTACGCGCATTTCTTATGGCTATAATACCGTAGGTGGAAAAACGGAATAATATGCATTTACTCCTTACAGGTATAATATTATTTTTCACAATGTACACGACGTTTTTATAACCTTACGGAATCGTTGAAATGGAATTTAAGATTTATTTATTTATTTATTTGTATATTTAAACCGTCGAACCCAGTTACAATATTGCTATAAACATACGTCTAGGATTTACATAATATTCTGTTACGGCATTACTGTTAATCTTAAATATAACACGACAGTACAGATAGTTATATAATTAATAAGTTGACAGGCTTAAGTATAATAAATGTGATGTTATGACAATTATTATGATTGAAGTAATTCATCGAAAGAAAAATATTCAAAATACAAAAATAAAAATATGTAACAATGAAAACTTAACTTAATGTGATATTGACATAGAATGATTATATTTTAGGTAATAATTAAAATAATTTAATAAAACACGAGAAAAGAATTTACAAGTTGTATTAATCTATTTATAGGGGCATTTTGACCATATTTTGAACGTTGGAGTGGCGCATAAAAAGTATACAACTGCCTATAGTTCTACGATTTGGGAAATTAATGTTCAATAAAGAAAGCAATTCCGGACAGTTAATATCCCCATTCGTTGATTTCAAAATAAAACATAGATCGAGTATTTTCTTTCTATTTACAAGAGTCTCTAATTGTAAGCATGACAATATGTAGTAGTTGATACGATAAGATAATCTATATTTATTGATACATGAATAACCCGCCAGACGTTATACGACAATCGTCGTTTTTTGACATATTTGTGCAGTGCATAAAGTTTGAATAAATAACCCTAATCATCTGCATTACAATTTCAAGACGAAAGTCAAACTGAAAAAGATCACCAGAATTATGAAACCTACAAATACCATAAGATACGGTTTACAATAAGTGGTTTTCGAAAAGCTATACTTTTTAGCACCGAAGAGATCGCAGGGAAGAACGCAATCGTATAAATATGTTCAATCGAGTATGGAGATTATAAACGTTAATTTTTTCAATACTATATAGACATTGCGTTTGGTGTCTTAGCAACAAGATAAAAAAAATCCCCCGTACATAATAGTTGTACCGTTCAAGTCTACATAATATATGGTACGCAATGTAGCCGTTTTTCCCAAGATATTATTCAGTTTTCAACAAAAATTTCAAAAAAAAGTTTACATGCGTTTGTATTAAAAATCCGTTTACGGCGTTGTTAATGAAAATAATATGTTAGCAAGTACGCGTTTTAAGTACACGACAGCACACGTCATTGTTATGATTAACGCGCAATCATAATTTTACAGAATTTAAAAAACGGCCGAACAATACACGTTAGGCGTTTAAAAACGCCAAGAACAGCAGAATAATTAAAGTACACATCATGCTCAGTCGTTCGGTGTACGTACCTATACCTTAGATCAGCGGTCCCCACCGTAGGATTTTAGAAAGGGCCAAATAATAACTTTGAAAATTACTTGCGGGCCGCATACAATGGCAGCGATTAAAAAATGTGTATATCCTATATTGATTAATCGTAACTCGATAATTTATAATTGAACAATAAGGATGTACAACATTATATACGAGTGTATATAAACACCAAAACCAAAAAATACGTATTTCATTTTCTCTATCTGATTTTGGTTTTTAGAATTTAAATCTAGTTTTAGCGCGGGCCGCGTAGTAGGTAGGTACTACGCTGCCTTAGATCATTTGGTAAGTCGTTTCACATTTGCGCGTATGTCAGCACCTTTTTTCGTTCATAAGAACCCGATGTGTACACATCATATTATAAAGTGTATGCGTGTGTACTAGCAGCTTATAATTTATATATACATAGTTTATTGTTTATCCCTCACAGCTATTATGTTAAGTGTTTATTCGCGTTTACGGCTTCGCGTCTTTTAAATATATATTTATTTATTTTTTCGACAAGTCAATTTGATTATTCTTCATACATCATACGAACCGCGCGCCGCCAGTTATACTATGACTGAATCGAACACGCATGGTTATACATAAATTATCGAACGCGCGAACCTATGTACGCATAATACATCTTTATGATACGTCGTATTATGTAACATAATTTTTTTTTTATTTTTTTTTTATTTATTAACGCCAATCGGCTTTTGCATATAACAATTATAAATATTACTGTGACAATAGTGAAATAATAACAAAGAGTTTTTTTTTTTTTACTTTTAAGGCCAAAGATCAAAATTGTTTTCATGTAATGAGCGCATGGCTCTAGTTAAGGGATCATTAGAAAGAAAATTTGAGCGTGAAATTGGGAGGTGAAATGGTGCATGAGATCTAGAATTTAATTTAGGAATACGAATATTAATACGTTCCAATAGCCGAGACGAATCAGTCTTACCACAAAGAAGATTACTTAAAAATATTTGTTCAGTACTAGTCCGCCTATGTTCCAAAGAACTTATGTTTAAAAAGTCCATTACTGGTTGGTAATTATGTTGAGGGAAGTCAATTTTCAATAAGTAGCCCATATGATTGAGGAACCGATTCTGAACCCGTTCAATTAATTTCTTTTCTCGTTATCTCGCAGAAACGAAAATAACACCGTACAGGCATGCGCTACAGTCTTCTAATTGAGTGATTACATCAGGTCCTAAATGATTATTATGATGCGTACGCAATATTTACATAGGTACGTGCAGACGATTTTTCGAAACGCACATTATCCGCAGTACAATGACGAGCGCGCGTATGCTGCTACGTAAGTGTTCATATTAATATGAATTTGATTTAGAAAAATCGAAAAATTCGAACGATTCTCCTTAGCGTCGTCCGCGTGTGTTTCGCACACGCATAATATAGTATCATTATTAGGGCTAGGAAAATGATGCACTAAAAATCTTCAGTAAAGGCGTTAAAAAGTTACTAATAATGCTTTTGGTACCGCGAGCCACGATAACACTCTACTAGAATTTTCGAACCCACTACCAAAATTGCTATAAATAGAGAATACTAAGAATTGTAAATGTTAACTTAAATCTAGTCTATAGGTATCGTAAACTATCGTTCCATATCATCGCTCAATATGTCAGAAGTCCGTACAATCGAATCAACCGCTACACCCTACTCAGTCTTCACTCTGACAATATCTTTATATGCCATATATTTATTTTCGGAAATATTTACCAATCATTTCATACACGAAATATATATACTATATTTAGTAATTTTACTTTGAATTGAATATACTCGTATACCTAAGTGTTCAAAAAATGTCAAATATGTGTATAGTTAATAACAACTAAATATAAAAGCTAATAAACTGACACTTAAGTACCAAAAATGCATGTATTCACGTATATCATAAGAAAATGCAACAAAAATGCAACACAAAATTGTATATTTGAACTCTGTGATGTATGAATCGAATTTCGTTTTTAATGAGCTATGTCCTGGAATACTATAAAAAAAATGCAAACGCTACAAATTCCTAGACCTAATCATTATCAAGCGCATATACGTTTTCCGTTGGGAATCGTTAGCCGTTCGTGATTCCACAGCACGTAATATGCACTCTCGTCAAAGATGATAATAATTTATAAGACACATAGCGCGTACGGCATACTACATAGTGCGTGTATCGCGTGTACATAATAATATAATGACGGATGGGCACCCTGCCGCTGTGTAGAATTAAAAATGTTTTAATTTAATACACATTTTTATCGGTGCAGTACACAACAATGACGGGATCATCGCGTATTATAATGATATTAATCGTATAGGATACTGTTATAACTATACTGCTATTATACACCCGAGTCTCGAGTGCATATTGTAAACACAAATAGGTACACGGACCGATATATCGTAACAATTTGCATCCGTAACAGATCGTAACGGTGATAACATCGTATAAAATAAGATCTCGACCGCGATAGGTGGTTTAAAGACAGCGACGGCAGCGCGTTCGCACGTCATAATTATTGTTTTGTGTTCCACTTGCAGAAGGTATACACGACACATTAGATTTATATATTTTCCTTTTCGAACTCGCCTCACCATAGACTCCGAGACTGGGACATTTCAACACGCACCAGGCCGAAAGTTGAACTTCCAGGATGATCATATAATTGTATTTTAAATTTTAAGAACAGTGGTGGTCGGTGGGTGTACAGGTCGCCGATTGTATTATATCCCTGCAGAACATGCATTTTCGCTTGTTCACATAATAAAGCTCTGGGTAAGCACTTATCGTTTTCCGAAACGTGCGATCGAACAACGTGACATAGATCAATACTAAATATTGGTGTACAAGTCAAAATATCTCAGTCGTCGGTCTCTCATTCGTCTCTGCCGTGGCGGTAAAATCTACTCAAGTTGACTATTAAACCCCCTAGGGAACCGGTCGTAAGGACGTGTGGGCTCCGTCTTCTGAAGCAAGCTTTCGACAACCAGTAACAGGTCAACAACCTTGCGTTTTGATAATATCGTGGTCCGGTCGCATATTTCCTAATTAAAACCGTACTATAAGTTTTTGGCATCCTAGGTAGTTTTTTTCGTTCTCCACATCCAACGGTAAAGAATCAGATCAATATAATCGTCATCGCAAAATGATCGAAGATATACTCGTATACACTTCAGTCCATATTTTAATGATGTTATAAACGGTAAATCGTAAGAATGTCAATTTTTTTTATGCATACATTACATATATATTATAATATAGCGACTTTCATGTAATTTTTGTGTCGATTTTAACCGAACCATTGGAATAGGCCATGGCCTAATTGCCCCGAGCCTACTTATATTTACTATACGCTCCTAACGACATAGTCACCAATGCTTATAAGTCAATATCTTTATGTAGCATGTACAGTGTACAGTTTATAATATATCCGTTCTCCGCGACGGAGTTTTAATTCCGTACTGCGCGGCAGTACGGTGCAGAAAGAATAAGTCAGCCGAGTGATAATTTAGTATTTTATGAACCATGTAATTAAACTTAATTGGATATATTATCAAACTTATTTTTACCGCCGCGCCGGGTCATATTTCCTAATTCAGGTGTAAGGCTAGTGACTATTGGTCACTATTTGGCTGCGAGCACTTTCTGTTCCATACATTATATTAGGCACTGTATATTATAATACGTATACGAGTAGTTTCTTTTTATTTTTTTTATAACGTGTGAAAACAACAAAATTAACCGATTGGATTATTGGGGAATTAATTAATCATACTTATTTAAATTGATTTATTAGAAGCGGTTTTAATTTAAAAATAACGAGAGGCTAATAATAATCACTTGCAAAACAGACACACACTCGCACACGTGTGTTTCGAGCACGTTATAAATCTCCGAGTGTTTTTTTTTTTTTTAATTAAAATATTTGAATCAATTTCAGTAGTCAAACCTGTTCCTGAAATCACCGTCGTTCTTCAGTTTTACAACAAACAACTCGTGTTACACAATGTTCTAATTATTGAAAAACCAAACGGTCTTCAGATATATTCGTAATAAACTCGTTGGGCGTACGATGAATGTAACACGTAGATGTATGGTGCGTATATAATATACACGCGTATTAAACATATAACGATATTATTTTCCGCGTCCTAAAAACAGTAATAAAGTATGTGATATATATGTATACTACACATGAACAGGGCCGGATTAACATATAGGTGCAAAAGGAGCTTTTGCTCCAGGACGGTAAATTTATAGGGGGTGGCATATAAGTTCAAGATGTTCAAGTATTAATGTCAAGTGCATTTTTTTCTCAATGTTAAGTCGAGGTAGTGATGGTTTAAGTAAATGCAAACACCATAATTTTATTTTAAGGAACGTGCTTACATGGACTCTATAGCGCATATCATATCGTCGTGGTTGTATAATGGTATTAATCACACTAATCACAGTTTACGTAGATTTATGTGGAATAGTGCTACAAATATGGCGATTGAACGTGAAAACGTGCGAACGCCATGAACGTGTCAAATAAACGATTTTCGTGGTTTTGTTTAATCGATTTGGTGCAACACCGCCTACATAGCGTCCTATCGTCCTATCCTATAATTTGTTTACAGAGCGCGATGAAATAATTTAATTAGGCTGCAACGAATACTGTAAAAAGGCAATAGAAATAAATAAAAAGGATAAACATATAGTTGAACTATGCAAAAAATTTAACAGTTTTTTTTTTAAAAAAAGCTCAGTTGTCGCTCATTTAAACAGGCACTGTTACTCGGCCCGAAAAGTTAATAAAATTATGTACTCATATGGTATTATATTTTTATAAAATAGTAACACATATTAATTCGGTATTAGATGAACATTTTAAACGTATGTACTTTTCATGGCGCTTCGATCAGAAAAAGTACGATGATTAGTATTCGTTGCTCCAGGGCGACTCTAATCTTTGACCCGGCTCTGCACACGAAATGCACTACAGCATATTATTTATATACGATTAGAGATTACAATCCCGGCCCAATTTTATGATCCCGGGATTACGGGATATTTAGCTATTAATCTCGGGATCCCGGGATTATCTCGAAATTTAATAAGAAAATATTTAAAAGAATTATGCACAATTTTGTTTTATTTAAATATTTGTATTATTATACATAAGAATAGATATTAGTTAAATAAGTTTATAAATATACATTGGTTCTAATTGTTTTGAAAATATGAACGCAGGAATAGTAGAGCGTCTAATGTTCCATCTCCCAGTCTGCTTCTTAGCTTGTTTCCAATATAGGCTGCTGCTGAGAATGCACGTTCGGACTCGATACTTGTAGGAGGAATAGACATTAAGTACTTAAATGCTAGCTTTAAGCGATGCCCGTGAGTTCCTCCATTTTCAAATAAATTCATCTCTTTTTTGATTATTTTTATCAAATCAGTTTCTTTTTGTGTTATAGGATCAATTGTTCTTTTACTTTTTCCTATTTCAAGCTCCAACTTTTCTTTCAATGTCGATTGAGTGAGTGTAATAGATTCACTTTCTGTTTGTTCAAAACAATGTTGTTGTAATTTAATAATACTCGCACGAGCACGCGTAATAGTATATTATATCGGTCAGTGGCGTATTTACGGGGGGGGGGGGGGGGTACAGGGGTACTGGACCCCCCCCGGAACCTCTCAAAAAAAAAAGTAAAATTCTTGCATATTTGCAGAACCCGATTTATGTAGGGACGCGCGGTCGCGTGGACATAGTTTTTTCCCGTAAACAATTTATTAAATAAAATATAGTTAAATATTAGTTACAACAGCTAAAACAGATACATGTTCCTGCAGCATGGTTTCAAGTTATAAGTATTATAGCTAACATTAATTATGTAGGTAGAAACTGAGGACCCCCCCCAGAAAAATTTGAAAATACGCCACTGATATCGGTTGCCGCGCGCTCCGCGAGACCGTCAGCCGAATCGAAGAAATCCGCTCGCTATTAAAATATTACATCGTTATGTTGTTGTCGTTTTTCCCCCGAACAATCGGTTTTGGGTTCAACTTTTTTTTTTTTTCTCATCAAAATCATAATCTCTCGCGACGTGTTTATATTGTTGTGCGACGGACGACGAAATCCTTTTGGACGCGTGTTGTGATTAATTATGAATGCAAATCGCGTGGTATACCGCGGCCACACGTATGAATCTGTTTGACCGATGTATACGCAGTGTGAATACATGCGTGTATGCGTCGCGGTGTGTTCACCGCGTTTACATTATAGGATGACCAAAATTGACCATATATATAAAAAAAAAAACAGGACATTTATTTTGCAATTAGTAAAAAAAAAAAAATGTTTTGATCGTCAAAACACGAAACTTATATAAATAATATATATATATAATATATATGTATATGTATAAATTGTAAAAATAAAAAGGGTGTATACACTGTGCAGTGTATATCTGTATATATATTTACATTTTGTTTATTTCATTCCGATGTTGATTGGAGTTCCTTGTTATTTCCAAAAGTCATATTTTTTTTGTTGAATTTATTAATTCTAATAATTCGTTTTATTTTAGGAGAAAATTGTAAAATCCATTACAAGAATGATTTTTTAAATGATTTCTTACAATAGTTATAGCTTTTTTAATCGTGGACAGAGTATAAAGCAGATTATTATTGAAGACATTTTTATCAATATTAATCGCTAAAATCACTTTTTGATAAAAAAAAAAATAGTGAAAAACACGATTGAAACAGGACAGTAACGTAAAAATAGGACTAAATGCGTCCTGTTTAATTCAATTAAAAAAACAGGAAGTCCCGCAGAAAAACAGGATTATCCTGTTTAAAATAGGACGTATGGTTAGGTCACTCTATTATAGTATATTAATTATATTACACACCGAATGCGATAGAAAGCGCTGAATAATGAGATATTTAATCATTATACCAATGTACATATTATAATATACACATGTCGGATGCGTATTTAGGATTTTGCTGCCCTGGGTACACATTTTTTTTAATTCTCTTCCCCCCCCCCACAGGTTTTTTATAGTGACTCACCCGTAACAAAACTATCATATGTTGTATAAAAATATATCGAGCGGCCCTGAATGTTGAATATTGTAGGTACTCTTAGTGGCAGCCGTGATAACAAGATAATCAAAGCCAACTGGAAAATGTCTACATTTATTTTTTGTCTATTTATGGAATAGTGAACGTATTAAAAATTAGTATAATATAAATATTTCAGAGAAGAAAAATGAACATCACTAAATTAATATTTTTCGGTGCTTGTGATTTTGCAAAATCGTTAACTATTTCACCATTATGGTTGTCAATTGAGCTTCAATATTTAAAATTGCCATAGAATTTAAACGATTGTTATTCGTCGAATATCTGAGGTATGCGAGATGTGTTTAAGATGATCAATCTTTTTATGAAAACTGAATGAGTGAAATATTCGACGCAGGAACACACAGAATCATAGGCAATGCAGTATTAACGTGTGAATAAATTTTCATCATTCATGATTTTACACAAATCTAGCACCGATTTTTCGGGTACACTTTCTGGTGATCCTTTTAAGTAACCATGAAAATGAATTAAAAATAATTTGTTAAAGATACATCCAGATCTTCAGGATATTGTTTTTATAATTCTCCAGCATTTTGCATTACTTCTGACCCTGACAATTCGGTAATGTTGAACAAAAATCCAATCAAGATATAAATTATTTCAAAAGAGATTTTATACGTTTTTTCGGTTCTGTGAGCAAAGAATCTATAGGATGATAACATGTATTACTAATACGCGAAAAGAGACTTATCCCGCAGACTGCGGCGATTCGATTTTCCGACAACTGTAAAATGTAGGTATTCGATTAATGGACAATAGGTCATTAGCACCAGTGAGAGAATCGTTTAAGAATCGTACGACGATAAAAAACACGTGCCGACCGACGTACGTATTGACTTGTTGAGAATTTCAAAAAGATTCTATTTGTTTTTTCTGTTTTGTTTTCCGTTCGTTGCGCACAACCTGTTTCGGTTTCGGAACAATCGGTATTCGCGATATAGCCTCGTTAACGCGATAATTGCGCACAATTAATGCGGTAGTATACAAATCATATCGTGTATATTACGTTCCACGCGCGGCTTTTGATGTTTTTCGTTTCGACCGATAAATATATTACATATTATTGAACCACGGCGGCAGTTTATACGCTCGGTCGCACGTGTTTCGAAGCTTGTCGCATGAGCTTGTACACGCTCGCCGCCCGCCGACTTCAGTACACGTAACACTGCATCGAACGATTTATTGATTTGACGAACAATATTACAATCGCACGCGGTGGCGTAGCAAGGGTATGGCGAACTGTGCCTACGCCAGGGGCGCTAGTTATGGAGGAGCGCAAATTTGTGCTTTAAAATTGGTACTTGTTTTTATCGATGAATTAATTCACTAGCCTTAAAGCAGGAAAAGAAAAATTTTAAAGTTTGAAATTTACATTGTAACAAAAACTGATGGTTAAATAATTTTGTATTACCTAATTATATACATAAAAAATATCATTCCGTATTTTCGTCAGTTTTTTAATCGGTAAAAAGGCGAACTTTCCTAGGTTTGCCAGGGGCGCTAACGAGTCTTCCTACCGCCACTGATCGCACGTTTGGGCAGCACTGGCCCGTAAGAAAAAATTATGATATTATGCTATACGCACGCGTATATTACTATGTACTACTGCACGGACGGTGGCGCGCACGTAAACGCGTATGACGCGACCTGTACACTCGCGTGCGTGTATACAGCGTATTTATGTGTGTGTATTGTACCGTGGGACACGGGGGTGGGGAGGGGGGCGGGTGAGCGGGTGGGCATAAAGGAAACACGCGACGACGGTCCGCGGCGCGGCGGCGGGGAAGGCCGTTACGCGCGCGGGTGAGTAAATCGTACGTGTAATTTAATAACGCCCGAACAATAGATCTGGCACCGGTCGTCCGGACGATATAGGACCGGACAGGAGCGCAGGAACGATGAAGGGGTAAGAGGAGACGCCCGGAGCCGTGGTGAAGTCAGACCGCGGGAAATCAACGCGGTGAGGGCCGGCTTAAAAAGAGCTGTTATGACGCGGTCGTTATGTTAGTACCACGCCGTATGGTCGTACATTAATAATATGCCCCAACGTGTGTGTACAAGTATTTTCTAAAAAAAATTATATAAATATATGTGTGTGTGTGTGCGCGCGCGCAGTGACGTCAAAACTCGTTTCCTCTTTTCCAGGTTTTTACGCAAAACACAAAGTACAACTAGAAAAACTAAAAATAAAGTTTCATCCCTTTCAAAAAGAATCAAGTTATCACGTCCGTGCGAGATGAAAACGCTTTTGGAATTAGAACAGGAGCGTTTCAAGGGGACAGGCGAAACTAGAAATTTCCATTAAATCAAAAGATTTAACCTTAATATCCAGTCCGGTCATTTTCAATTCCGGTTATTCAGTCAAGTCCGGAAACTATCAAAAGGAGAAAATATTGTGATGTTTGCAGTCCCTTCCTCACGTCTACTCGTGTTCAAGAACAGTATTTTTTGAAAAATAACGTGTACCTAATATTATTATAAAATAGTATCGGGCTATAGAAAACAAATGTTATAAATGAATACCATGATCAATTATGTTTAATACGAGTCGAAATTAAACAAAACAATTCATACAGTAGGACCTATGCTATGTCTGTATTCTTTGTTCTTTTCAAGTTTTAATATTTCTCCAAAAACTGTTGATAATCATATGAAAGTCTAAGCTATAATATTATAGCCATACTAAGTAGCTGCTTTCTCGATCGAAACGTTAGCCGCCATCGTCTTATAAGTTATTGGTGGTCGCACTTCCGAGGGTTTTAGAACAAAACAAGAAGCCGTATTTTATCACAGAACACGCCCTCGGTAAAATGTGTTATCGCCAAATCCTATAACTATTTAAGACCGTGCGAACGTCGCCGGTCGTCAGTCTCCCTCTCGTCAGTACCTTACATATACTGTGCGCGGTCATAAGTCTTGCCTGTGTAGGCTTACTCACTTGCTCGTAAGCACCAGACGACGATACAGCCGATACGTGCGCGCGGACTACTGATTCCACCTGACACCCGTAATGCCTCGTCGTCCGGCCGAGACCCGTGAGCCGTACTCTAAGGGATTGTTCTCACCTAAGCAACTTGCAACTGCAACTGGATCGTGCAGGTCGTTGGGTTGCAATCGAATTTAAATTGCGTTGCGGTCAGTGTTCTCATTGAAGCAACTGTTTTTAGCAATGTTGTTCAGTCTCGCTCTCGCTCAGTCAATCCCAATAGTCGTTAGTCGTTACCTATTACTTAGTCAGTAATTTAAACTATTTTAGTTATTTAATATGTCGTCATCTGAGGATGACGTTGTTGTTGCATATTTATACTTAAAAAAAAAATAGACAAAACAAAAAGCGATTTTGGGTTCATCCACACTATATTAAGAATATATGCTACAGTACGTTTATTGTGTCAAGAGAATTGGATCAAGATCCAAAAAAATGTCATGGATATTATCGCATGAATCCTGAAGTATTTAAAATCCTTGTTAGTTTAGTAGAAAACAAAGTTTAAGTTAAAATATTATTTAAACTCAAAATTAAATAATATAGATAAGTATTATATTGTTATATGGATACGGTGGTAATTTGTATGAAACTGGAGACAAAACCGTGCATGTCGAGTTGCTTCAAACGGTTTCAAATAAGTTTCGTGCAAGTTGGATCACTTTTCAGTCGCGTTGCGACCGGTGAGAACATGTTCATTAGTTTTAGTGCGCGCGGTCGCGTTGCAGTTGCAAGTTGCATTGGTGAGAACAATCCCTCATAATGTACAGGGTAAGTTGCACCGTGCATTCTCGTCTTGGAGCTATTGTGCATCACGTACGATTCGCTTGAAAGTTGTACGCAACGTCACGCGTACACGGTCCATGACCTCCTATCGAACCCCTCTCCCCGGGTCCCCTTCGGTTCTTGGCACTTTTCCGATGCGACGTTATTGCGCGTTGTGTTCGCGTGCACAGTTTATAGAATTTCATTTTCGGATTTGAAATAGACGCGTGATTATAAACGTAAAAGCAGCGTCGGCCGTTAGGAAAAGAAAACCACTCTCCGCGCCCCGACGCCCATTGATCACGTCGCTATTGCGGATCTGTCCCGCGCGTCCGTGCGATGACACTATTATAATATAATACAATTATAATATGGTACCTACCTGTTATATACGTTCGCGTGTCGCGGTCACGACCGGTTTCCCGAAGAATTAATCATTCAGACGATGGTGCGCAGACCGCGAGAGTTATATATTGTCTAGGAAAGAACAACGTGTACAAGACTCGCCCCCGCGGTTCCTGGTTTAAAAATAAAAAATGTGAAAAATGAATAAAAGAAGTGTTGAAAAAACAATAAACGGATACGGAAAACTGTTTTGAAACGACTGACGACGGAATTGCATGTATTCAACACTTTTATTATTCGTCTTCTGGTGGCAAATAAATATTAAAATTATTATAACGATGACTTACGAACTATTGTAATAATACCTATTACATTTCCTATATAGTCGGTCCTGCTGACCTAACCGATTTCTACAGACACAACGTACAACCATCGGTCGCTATCTTTTTCCGTCGTCGAGACTAAAATGTAATCAATTGCAAGTGGCAATCATATTATTATTTATTTATTTATTTTAGAATATATAGGGGCTGAGCCCTATTGACAGTTAAGAAATCAGCGAGTAACAGGTTTACGTATAAATTAAATTATTTATCAAAACAAAAAACAAAAGAACTACATATTAAGAACTAGTGAAACAAATTATAGTAAAATAAAGATTATTATAGAAAAACAAACGGACAGTTTCGATGCGGAATATAACTAAAATTGGTTTATGCAATATAAATGGTTAACTAAGGAAAGTGGGGTCCGTATTGGCATTTTCGTTATGGAACGAGAGGTGCCTTGTAGAACTCTAAAATGTATGAATGAAGTACATATTATTGCATATAATACCGATTATCGTTTGTGCGTCTCGTAACTATACACTCGGAACAGTTTACCCACACTGTAGGACACTCCCCGCTGTACATAATATATACTAGCCGCGACGTACAGTGTGTGCCACGAGGATTTACTATAAACTTGCACAGTGTGAACGGGAAGACGCGCTGGTATTCCGACTCGGTATTCTGCTTGGGGATTTAATTATTTATAAAAATAATCACAAATTTGAACTGAAGAATACAGTAAACGTTTCAACGCGTTTTTCCCGTCAAGTCCTCATCGCTATGTTATTGTATTCCGGTGTACGGCATTGCAATAATCTGCGTATACGATATGTTACGCTCTTGGGAGTTGGGCCACATGTAAGTTTTTACGCGCGCAGCCGTGTACGAGATATCGCGAATCCCGCGTTACATTTTTATCGATTGTCAATTTTATGTGCACAATTATTTTTTAAACATAAAGTTTATCCGGAGGGTTTTTATTAATTTCCGACGTGCTCGTGTGTCGTCGATACTCTGGCGACACTATAATATAACATAGTGTATTACGCGCTCACGCTTTCACATACCGACAAAATTTAACGCGTGATATACAAAAGAATAACGCGATATAATATTCGTTCTATGCGGTTTATTATTATTTTTTATTTTTTTTCTTACAATTATACAGATACATGTCGTTATTGTCGTAGAAATTGTTGTTTACCACACGGGACGTATTATTTTCAATCACAAAGCCTATTATTACGATGCAGTGTTGTTTTTACGTGTCAAATACTTCGCGGTACGTACGACGCGGTTTTCATCGCGTTCTCGCGCTGCCTCTCACGCGCAATGGCCGCACAAAATTTGATACATTACGCTTTTCTTTTCAACAGTAATTATACATCGGTGCGCTATAAACGGGCCACCTGTATCGTGGCGAACGCGCGGCACATTGTTAGATTACGACGATAATAATCGAATCACGCGCAGAAAATCGCGTCTTTTTTCCATTATTATTGTTATAAATCATGACGGTCGTACAACGACGACGGAATCGTGTGTTAAAATCAATTTCATTTTTACTTTTTACGCAAATACCTATGGTACCGCATTGCATCCGACGCGTTTGATCATAATAACCTGTTCTTAGTAATCCGTGAAGTCATTTCTACGATTCGCACTATCATCGATGAGACGTATCTCGACTATGCACGATGCGATGACACGGACGTATTATTACGTAGTTGTTGTACAACTACACTTATACTGTACGGCGCCCGGCGATAGCAGCCATATAGACCGGGTAATAAACGTAACCTGCACCGAGCACGAAACACGACTTATAATCGCTAGACGATTGGCTGCGTGATAAGACCAAGGGGGTAAAACGTGATCCTCGCAAGTATTACATCCGCGCGATGCGTCCACGCGACTTTACGAGACCTACGCGTAGTAATTATGACGCGCCGAAAAATCAATCGGTCGTATTGCGCGAGACGATCCCGTACGATTTATTATAAACACTTTCTCTTGTTGTTCCGATGTTTTCGGGTTCTCAAATCGAAACACGGTATGTTCAACACTTTAGCACAAGAATGATTGTATACGTACACCGCATTATCAGGTACCTAATTTTGATTATATGTATTTATAACTATAGTTCGCGTAATGCACATACTTACAATAATCGCTGCGCAGCTGTGTGCGATATGATGCATACTCGAGAAAGCCGATGATTTGTGCGTTACGCAATTTTTACGTTTGGTTACGCAGGCCTGGGTATAAATGATTCCGAAAACTACAAAGTGCTTAACCTCGTTTAGAGTTTAACGTATTTTTGTACTTTTTGTCAGTTAAATTTTGGACAATCATACGAGGCGTCTCACATATAGAGAGTTATAATTATTCAAGTCGAATATAAGCCAGCTTTACAGAATATATTATTGGCTATCAAGGGTGTTGTAAAATAATACGCTGGCCACAATCAAACACGATCGACAAAACGAAATTTGTTCATTACATTTTTATCTATTTTTAAACATACGAGCCCTTTTACATAATATAATCGCATGTAGGTATGTTGAACATGGCAGTTAAAAGAGAAAAAAAAAACATAAATAACATTGTTGTACATTTATATACAAGTATATAACAATGCTAACTAATTGACGTAACAAAACGCACAGTACATACGCTATTACGTTGTTCAAGTTTAATTTAAAGTTGTCAGAGTAATTTAATTCGATGAATTATGTTTTTCAATTTTTCTTTTACTCATTTAATCATCGAACCAAGATGGCGGTCGATTACAAGCCTATATGATATGATCGAATTAAAAAGAGGAAAGCCAAGCTATGATGAAGAAAATATGACTGGGTCGCGTCACGATCGCGGTATACTATTTTTTTTAGTTAATAGTAAACAGCTTATAATTGCTAAATAATTTAGCGTAAGATTTAGCAAGAAATTATTAACTATGGTTATAATTTAGCAATAGTTAACCACTTAACTGTAGTTATTATTAGTTGAAATAATTTTGTAGTAATTAATTATAGTCAATATTAGTTGGTAGTAGTAGTTTGATCGTAGAATTAAGTGTTATGATAAGTGCATAGAGGAACGCCAGTCATTTTTTGCGCTATTTCAGACCTAATAGTTCGTGAAATTATGATTTTAGAAGAATTAAAACTAAATTATTACAAATGCATATTTTTGTAAACATTTCATCGAGTGTTGACCGAGTGAAAAGTAAATTTTGAACGACGTTTGTCGTTCTAGTATAATATAGACTATACATACGCATACAATTTGTTCTAAAATTGTTTAAACTAAAATATGGTTTTCCAACGATCGCCGTGAATAATATGGAACTATATTTTTAATTCAACCTAGCGTGAATACGGTGAACGTATATATAAAGTATATACACATGTGCAATATGCCTACACACATTTGACGCACCGTAACAATTTGTTCTGAATAATGAACGTAAATAAAGTCGGCGCAATATCTGTTCTTGTACGGCGCGAATACGACAACGGCAGTAACACGTAATATAAGTAATACGCACTCATAATGTATCGTATAAAATACCTACTCGTAAAATCTCGTTTACAGCACTGCTGCAGAAAGCTACGTCCATATAATATATACTTTTTATATTTTCACGTTTGGCTCACGCTTAATGTTTCCTTATAAACTTGATTTACGATCATTTTTTACGACTCGAACCCGTGTGTGTGCGTGCGTGTGTTTGTCTACGCCGCAAACGTTTTTAAATTAAGTGAATTTTGATTTACTCGGTTTTAAATTCTTTATAATCTTAATGTCTGCTGAACTCTCCTCCGGCCGCAGCCGTAAAATAATCCGTTATAACGTGTAATCGTATACGTATAAGTATAATATCATAATAGTGTTACCTATTACGACCAGAACACGGTCGGGCGTCAGAGAAAAATGCGATATCTCACGCGCGATTCGTGTTGCTCGTTCAATATAATATATTATTCGCCGGTCTCGCTCTGCAGCGGCGATGGTATATAGTATGTAGGTACTTGTTTACTCGTTCACCCGTACAGTCGATAAATGACGTACGTTCTATGTCGCACGGTATTGTCAAACCGCGGTATTCGAGCTGCTGCTTGATCACGACGACCGTGTAGACCGTAAACTATAACAGTGCACACTGCACATGCATTGCGGACGGTGAACTTGTACTGTTTCTTTCCGTAATATTTGTGTCCTATTTGTCCGCGACAGCGCGCGGTTCTCGAACTGTGCTCCGCGGGGCCCCGCTGGTGATGATAGTGATCATCGAGGGACTCCGCGGACACGTCTGATTTTCGAAATCGGATTCAGATATTGAACGTCAACTGGATCGTTTATGATATTCGTACAGGCCCGTACAATGTTCGACATTATTTGGACCGCCGCCGTACTTTACACAACTCATCGTGAATTGTGGACACTGCTTTTTGAACAGATAGATAAGTAGTAGTATCATTAGTAGTGAATTTAAATTAGTGTCTTTTTTAAAAACTTTATATTGTGCCTTTGTGGTCGATTTTGGAATATGGATCTGTTGTTTGGGATCCGGGTACTTCTTGTGGTATGATGAATCAAGTTGAACGTGTTCAACGCAAGTTCCTTTACATTGCAGCGTACAAATTAAAAATGAATCACCCACCCTATGATTATTCTACAGTCATGCATCAACTTGGCATGAATACATTAGCTGACAGAAGACTGGAAGCTAATTTGATGTTCCTCAGACGTCTTATTGATGGCCTAGTAGACTCTCCTGAAATATTAGCCAAAATCAACTTCAAAGCTCCATCTTTTCATTCTCGTCAATTAATTATTTTTTCCAAATGCAACACCAACTATGCAAAAAACCAACCAATTTATCGCATGATGAGTATAGCCAATAAGGATCCATCAGCACTACTATATTATTAACTGTTTGTACCTAATATATAAATTTACAATATTGTAATTTGGGCATGTCCCGTATTGATATAAAATAAATAAACAAATAAGTTAAACCGTAGCACATCGTCGGTAGGGATAGTTGTGTCCATGAGTTGCGGCTTGAAATTGGCATTCTTGGTTTTCGGGGCTCCGTGGACGTGTTTTAGCGTCTCAAGAGCTCCGTGAACAAGAAAGTTTGAGAACCGCTGTAGGGTCTACGAAATGAGAACTTCCAGAACCGCCGGTGCGCACTGTGTCAGCTGACACTCGTTCGATAACAACAACACGTCATCGAGAACACGGACGAGTATTGATTCAAAGAAAAGACAAAAAATACGCTCGACAAAAGCGTGCCGTGCGGGTGCGCGTATTGTCTTGGCGTCGGACGAAATGTCCGCGAACGCGGATTCGATTTCTTTTTACCGTTCCCAAGTTTGTGACCCGCCGAACATCACCATCGCGGTGCTAAGAATAACGTATCGACCTGCAGATTTCTTCTGTACTCGTATACCGACACGAATCGCATTTTCTCGTCGCGATATCCGCTGCGAATGACTCTTAAGTACATCGTCTGCGCGCACACGTGTTCTCCGTCGTACGTTCAGTAGTTTGCGCACGGTCAGCACCCGGGTGTTTAGCGTACACGTGATGCGTATACTGTTTGTCCAAAGACAGAAAATCGGCACACGCGTTTCCCATACACCGGCCGCAACATAATTGTACGCGAGCACGTAGCTCCGGTGCCTTCATAATATAATATATTATAAATATTCTAATGTAATACTGAATATTCATTTATGCACATTAACGTAACAGATGCAATGTGTATGTGTATAGAAGTGCTTCGATCCGTTATTTTTTAATTATTTTTTACAATGTTCATTATTTAAGTAATGCAATATGGTATAGGTGTCATCCGCATTGAAAATTAATGACGTATTAAGATCGTATAAAAAATGTACGCAACGGCTTGGAAAAAAATGTAAGAAATCTTTATATAGAATGTATACAAGTGACCGCGGCATAACACTTGCCCGATGCACTTTTTACGATTCTTACATAATTTAACTTTTAACGAACCTACACGCACATGTGGCAACAGCTACTTGGTCAGCTACATACATTCAAAGTGATCAATACGACTCGACGAAAAACCCTAAAAGACCAAAGGACGGACCAGAAGGCGTACCCAGTGCGAGCAGCATATACAACGGCTCCGGGTCGACACCGGAAGGTCAGACGTGTGCAGCCGTTCGGTTAAGAAGCTCTGCCGGTTACCATCATCAACGTCTTATCAGTAGTTGTTTTCGTCCATGTTGATTCGATTGTACAGTGTTGGCGAAACGTAGTACTGCCCAACGTATTCGTTTGAAAAGTAACTATTAGTACGTTTGCACTCAAATATTGTTACTGCTGGTTTCAAGCCCGGCACGCAACAATAAAATACACAAGTACGTACATCCAGTGGCGGTTATCCTATGGTGCATGTGTTGCTTGAGCAACACATACAACATTTGGTGGGTGGGTGGGTTCCTGGGTAGGTGGTTGGATGGATGTTGGGTACTTGGGTAATTTTCATAATTATATGACTTATAATTAAATCAAAACAATACTAAATACAATTCTGGAATAAATCGGACAAAATGCTATAAAACTGCATCGGACTGTTATAGCTTGTATTATTAAATATATTTCCTGATTAGGTACGTAACTCAAAGTAATAAGTTATAAATATAATTAATTTTTTAACTAATTTATAAAATAGAGGGAAATTAAGGGTTATATATATTTTTAAATTATTACGCAGTTATGATGTTGATAACAATGATAACACCCAAAAATTGGAAAAATATGTGAACCAGTACTCACTTATTGAATATTGGTAATTTGTATTTGCTAATAAATATTTGAAGGTGGGTGGGTCCTCAGAAATATTTTCAGCAACACATATTATTTTGAAGATAGCCGCCACTGCGTACATCCTACTTTATGCGTACACTATTTATGCGCGTGTAATTTCCCAGGGACCTGCCAAGCGGAACGTAATTTTTTTTTTTTTTTTATTATTATAATCATGTAATTAAACGTTCCTCGATACATACGCACTCGTAACGTGTATAAATGCATACGATACATTTGTAGCACAATTAGCGGACAGTTATTTTTTCCCCACGCGCTGCAATGCACGTTACAATACGATGCGATGACGACGACCGAGTGCATAAGTAGGTATCGGCATGTTCAGTTGGGTACGCGAGAAGAATAGCGCTGTTATAGTAGGCGGTACGTGTAATATGTGAACAAGGGATATAAACGGTGTAAAACTGTAAATAGTACATGATATTACGAGCGTCGAGCCCGTGGCGCGGATATTTTCGTGTTTCCCGTGATATTTTAATTACTATGTTATTCGACCGGGACACCGTGAATAATACACGTAAATATACGTTCGCACAAAACAATAACACCGCGGTCGGAGGCATACGTAAGTGCTTAACGAGATATTTTATGCCAAGTAAAACGAGTATACGTAGGTACATATACACCGTAATGATACGTGTTTATTCGTAAACGTATACACAGTAGAGAAGAATATTCTCGACCGAAATAACATCTCGAGTTCAAAATGTTTTACGCTCTCCACCGCGTCTATACGCGTATACGATATTCACGTTGATACGATAAGTATGGGCAATACGATTGGGGAACATGTCTTTGGGATATTGTATGTAGCTACTAATAGTGGTACGCAGTCGGATGTCATAGAACAGCTATATATTATATACAGTGCGAGGTATTCAGCGTGTTATATCCACTCAAATGAAGGATATCGATTTCAACAAAGTATTAAAATTCAAATTTTTTCCATCGAAATCTATACCCATACAGTACATATACTATAATATACATCCTTTAGCGGTTCCAATAAAAGGATAATTGGTTTCACACATGTTGCATGTAGCGAGTAACGTGTGTCATTAAAAACCGCATACCACCCAAATTACGTCTGTATACAAATATCTTTATTACGTTCTCAATTTCGTTAGTTTTCACAACCAATTTGGTCATCCGAGAGCCCCTGGATTTGGTCTTGGTTAATTTTTCAATACACAAAAGTTATGTAGGGATATGATACCCCATGCGCATATCGCGGGACAAGCTATTATGTATCTCGTTGACATAACGCTCTATCGTTCAAGTCTCTCAGATCACGAACTATGCGACGTGCTGTAGTTGATTAAAACGTTTGAATGAATTCATGAATATAACAAACAGTTATACGAAAGATTAAATGAAGTTTCAAAGTACGGGAAAATTAATTATTACAATTTTAACCGTCCTTTTCGAAAAAAAACAAATTAATCTTATTGAAAAATACATCTTTCAATATTATTCTCGTTGAAATGTGGATTGCATTGCAATGTTATTCCTCAATCGCATAAACATTTCTTCCCGAAAAAACGTCAATAAGTTCAAAACGAAATTTCTCCGGTGTAAGGGTGTGCGCGATTAAAAAAAAAATATATATCATAAAAGTCCTATGAACACCAATAATAATATCCTGATGTACACGAAGAGTAGTACGGTTTATACAGATAATATGCTTGTGTCCGCGTTAGGGTCTGCCGGTGGTTTTCACACTAATGCATAAGTATATTAGTTTTAAAACATTTACCGTGTAATTTACTCGTCCGGTACAGAATGTCACACTGCGCCATCGTGGCATAACAGTATATTATGTATTACGTTACGATAAACATGCCGCAGTGGACAACAAATGACTGTGTGAAAAACAAAACGTTTGCTACGGTCCCGTAAGTATTATATATAATGTGTGTGTGTGTGTGTGTATGTTTCTCACGACAACAAACCGGTGACTAATGAGTCTTTTTAGTTTAAAAGATTTCAATCGATGTACATTACTCAAAACTATACCGTTTTAATATCTTACACCTGTACGGTATACGTACTGCAGTGTTGCCATACAAATAAAGTAATTATATGTACATACACACACACACATATATATATATATACGTACGTTATGGTAAGACTAATTTTTAACAGTGCGATGTGTGCTGCGTATACGACAACGTTTCTCGGGAAGTAAAAGAAAGAAATTAATAGTGCGTGCATATACTGTACAGATAGGTAGGTATATACACGTTATTAAATATACAATTATTGTACGTGTAGACATTAGTGTCCGTATCATAATACAATAGGAGTGTACTGCGATTATATATCTGAAAAGGTTATGCACAATAATATATTATAATGTCTACACAAAGAACACGGACGAATATTAAATCAAACAAATAAGTACGCTCCAGAATATGGTGTTGTGCACGCACTGATACAATATAACAAATAGACATTATAATATTTCTTCGCGGACAAAACAATATTTCTTTTCAGTGTCTCATAGTTACATACTATTAAGCGACACATTATTTACAAGCTCCCATTCCAACAACTGCACTATTAGTATTAATATGAATTTACCATTGGCATTTAATGATGTGGGAAGTTACAACATTTTCGATCGGCCACTGACCAACTATAAAAACCGTATAGTTATGCCTAAGTGCACATACAGGTGTAATGGCTCTTTCGAACGCGCACTACAGGTGCTCACGGAAAACTACCCGCTGGACCTCGAAGCCCGTAGAAGGTCCGAGCTGTGTAGGTCGCTGCAGGGCACAAGCTGCGAAATTACCGTTACGATCACTCGTTGAGATTGCAGGTGGTTATCTCGACTTGTGACAATCTCGCTGTGATACCGACAGCAAGAGTCGAGTTACCTACCCCTAGTGTGAACCCGGCACACGCAATCGATCGAGTCTATCTCACTGGAGGACGTGGGAAGCCGGACGCGCGTGGTGAAATAAACTTGAAAAACTTTCGATACGCGCCCAGCGTCGGAGCCAGTAATCGCAAATTTTTTTCTAACCATTTGGCACTAAACACTGTAAAAAAACGTTGTACATTGTACGCGTTCGCAAAACGATGTACTTTAACGTGGCACCATTATACTACATTTCGCCACCTTCCTCTATCTTGCACTACCTTTTTCCAGTCTTCAACTATCCTAGGGTGTATACATCTTCTTCTACCACATCAATCCACCTTTTTCTATGTGTCTTGGCTCGCCTTCATTATGATTTACATTCCAATGGCAATCTGACTGTTTCGTTCTCTCCTCTTCTCGTTATATGGCCCAACCATTGTATCTTTTGGTCCTTGACCAAAGACGGATACTATGATGCTATAGGTCCATCGTATCGCATCATTTATACATTTGTTATATCTCCTTCTTTAGTTCTCCGTTGACTCATCGATGATAGATCCACATATTTTCCACTTTACCTTGTTTTCGAAGGTTATCAGCTCTTTCTCTGAAGCTTTGGTCGTCGTCCAAGTTTCGCAACCAACGAGAGAATTGGTCTTCTAATAGCCGTGGACAATCTTACTTTCAGTTTTCTAGATATCATTTTGGACTTATTCAAGTATTTATTTCCTTCGACCAGTCATTCCTATGGTGCTTACATTTGCTCCCGAAATAACTAAAATCGCCAACTTGCACTATACTCGTATATGCACGCGTGTACAATAATATCAAAGGAGAAATTAATCGTTTAGAAATATCTACTATACGAGTATAATAATACATATATTTTTATATACAAATTGGAGTAGTAATATAGATTGACGGTGGACGAACGAAATAAGAGTGTTGCAGAGAAGCTATATTATAATTATAATATATGTATACAGCGCGGTTCGCATAAAAACCGTTGTGTCGGGCCATCGGAAGGCTGAAAATCCGAATCGTAGAAAACAGATGGAGACGACTATATTATTCCATCTTGCCCGGGGGATATCCGGTAAAATTGAATGGGTTCAAATTAAATTTTAAACAATCGCGTTATCACGCCATACTTTGCACCACGACGGCGGCGGCGTGATGGACTACGAACAATTGATTTGTAGGTCGTCGCGTGTATAGTATATTGTATCGTAGAGCAGGACGAACCTGACGCCGCAGTGCTGTTTTAATTGTTGTTTTTTTTTTCACGTTTCCATCCGCGACGTATGTACTACGATATGATACGACTGCGTAGATGATGATGATAATAATAATATGAACATTATTTGACTGCGCGAACACTAACAGTTAACGACGCGTAGGTTTGAAAAATACCACTGTGTTTAGACATAATAATATTTTATATTTATGTACACGCGAGTTTGGCCGCAGCGGTTGTCAAACTTTTTTGTTCGCCGTTACGATGCTAAAAAACGATGCGCAGAGCCTCCCGAAAACCGGAGATGCCAATTTTAAACCACAACTCGTAAAAACCTATGCGCGTCACGATGATTTGCTTTTTAATTAGTGAGTTTTTACAATAACGTGTATACGGGTTTTTTTTTAATATTATCAACACGATATAACACTATTACTTTTTATTATAATAATCCACTACGCGTGGTCCGAATAATATTGCAGTACAAATTATAAGTAGGTATATACGTCCCGTTTAAATCCGGATCGTCCTTTTTTTATGATCATGTCCCGTTGTCCTAAATAACTTAGAACGGGACTCTTTTTATCCCTTTCTTAGAATATGGTCCCTTTTTAAACCCGTTATTTTATAAGTATTAAATTATCAATAAATAAATATTATACTACAACCAGCAGTGTCCAGAATTATTAAAATGTATTCAGCTTTAAAATCGTACTTGGATTCTCAATACAAATGTCCAGCCATTTTTAAATAATTTTTTAGCGACCCCGTTTCAACAATGAGGTTTTATTTCATGCAAAGTCAATTAAAAATCATTTGACACTGTAAGAAAGTAACTAATATCAAATATCAGAAGAATTAAAAATACGTTGCGAGGAAAAATAAAAAATAGAAAAACAAAAATATATTTTTAGCTTTTAGTGTAAACTCACCACTCTTAGAATTAAAGACAAAAAAACAATTTACAGAACAAACCAACAAGTCTTATGACACTTTTTTGTTGTATTTTGAAAAGCGGGGAAGTTATTTTGAAGAATTAAAAATATTTTATTAGACCCAACTTATAAACTGTCAATCATGGAATGATATGTAAAAGAGTTTAATTTTTATTTTGCGAAATAATAAAAAACAAACTGCTTGGAATGTGGACGAAGATATTCTTTTCGGTGAATATAATCATGCGTAGTTGATGTTATAAATGATAGTTCATAAGAATTTTATAAGTCATACGAAAATTGTTGGTCCCGTTTCTTTATGTATAAAAACGGTCACCCTAAATATATACGGGTACATGAGTTAACTTGTATATAGATCGTAAGCTGTACCGTGGAACGGAACAATTTAACCAAGCGCCAAGACATGAGAGTACGAAACTGCATACACTCATAGAGCTGATAAGAAGAATATCTACATTTGATTTTATTCGGTCGATGTTTAGCGAAGTGCGAAGCCCTTTGGATCACTCTTGCGGAATCCTATCGCGTACGTACAATATATACATTCGTATACATTCGGACGGATCGAAGAACGTGCGCCTGACCCTCGGACTACATATTATAGCATCGTGCTGTAAACTATAGTAACACGTAACTACAGTACACGTGGCTGTGCACGTACATAAACGCGCTGTTATGTTATTAAAATAACAAAGTTTGATTTATCGGCGCGCGGCTCGGTCACGACAAACGGCCGCCCATTTCCAACACTCTTCTCCTCGCTCGATGACCGGCACGCCGAAACCGCCCGCGCGCGCTCGGGACGTGTCTCGTTTCGACAGTGTAACACACCGGTATACGTATATATTCATACACCTATAATGTACACAGGCGCATATTATGCGCACCGTCGTATCGGCCGATACTAATAAATTTATTACGATTATAATTATTATTATTATTATTATTATTACTACAAGTCGTCGTCTTCTCCGGCGGCGTGCGGCGGAGAACGAGCGGGAGGTCGAAGCCGCGGCGCGCACGAGTATCATCCATAATACGTGTTGTAGAGTATATTTTATATAAACGCAGTATCGTCTGCGATATTAATATTCCAAATCAGACGTAGGTACCGTACGGTTCGTAGGGTGCGAATAATGGCCGCTTGTTTTTTTTTTGTCGTCGGCCGCGTCCATAAATTGCGCGTGTTTCGTTTGATGTGTTCGTTTTCGGTGTGCCTACCAGCTGCGACATTGAATTTGCACGCGGGAGAAGAAAAAAACCCCAAAGGCGATATGGGTGACTGCAGGTTATGGCCGATCGCTTGACGGATCATCGTTACCGCCGATCCTATATGCACTGCGAACTGAGACGGACATTTGCCTTCGGACGATATCATTGTGGATGCCGACGAAAGACTGTGCGCCGAGTGTACGAGGACCGCGGCCGGACCGAGACCGTCCGAGATGGTGCGACAACTCGCTCCGTTCGTATCTCTTTTTCTTCGCAGGTACAGCCGTGATGACCACATTAAGACATCTCCCGGTGATGCGAATAGGCGGCCTTGGTAGAGAGACTTAGCCCCCACCCCTAAATCTCTAGAAGCCCCCTCGAAAATTGAAAATGTAATAAAAGTTGCTTCATTCATATCTTTGACGAACGCATTAATTTATTAATAAAATATATGTATACACATGCTAAATACACATCTGATAACGTATGCACTATACGTGCGCGGTATTTGGGAGAGAAATACTGCTGAAACTATGTACATTTAATTTTTTTTTTTTAATCTCTGGGGGCTTTAGCGGACAATTACTTAACAATTTTTTCCTATTCTCGACACTTAGTCTGTGCGGATATTTCCCCGTGCGTGTATGCGATAACGTGATCTACGGGAAGAAGAAATTCGTCGCGCGATTGGCGAATCGGAATCGGAAACGGAGACGCGTGTGGGCGAGTCACGGTGCCGACTTTGCCCAGAGAGTTGAAGCCTGCCCGCAAATGGCCGAGATACCGTGTTACAATACGCGTTCCGAACACAAACGACAGGAAATTGGCTACAAGATGGCGTAGGTATCTATTTTCCCGCTGCGCCAACTATCGTACACGGGGGAGGGGGGATGCTATATATCATAACCTATCCGGTATAACACGAGCGAAAGTGTGAAACGACCGTGCAACAGCCGTGTCGACAACTTAAGTACCCTCGCATGTGCTCTCCAAGAAGACCGTGTACGAAGAAAAACAATGCAATTATCGCGTTACGCGGGAGGAGGCGGATGTGTAGCGGTACATCGGTATACGTCGTGTACAGCACCTGATAGAATCTGTATACACCGCGTGTACACTACTCGACGGTTCCTCCGTCTGTTATGTTATTTTGTGCGCACTCGAATTGGCGCTGTAATATTTTACGCGCAAATTGTTTGTTGTCCGCGGTATAGAAACAATTTACAGCTCAAGTGAACGATATCATCATCGCACATAATAATATAATAATATTATGTACCATTACGACCACGTCATGTGGTACACCGCTCCGCTCTCGGCGGACGCCATAAATCATGATGCGATACGGTTGATTTCGTGTAACGCTATATTAATATACGTATTTTTATCGTGACGACTAACATTGGTCGTGAGCGAAGCGTTTATCATTTTTTCCCGAAAGCGCGCAAGGGGAAAATAAAACGTTTCGGCGAATCACGGAGCGTACCGATGTACAACCATTCTAATGTATCAGTTATTATTCCGGCACGGACGCCGAACGATCGATTAAAAAACAACTACCGTCACCGCAGCCGCCGAGTCCGATGCGTTATGATACTAAAACATACGCGAGTCCCGTGTAGACTATAATCAGCTATATTATAGTATAAACTGAGAACGATCGCATGGGCGGCGGTTTGTACTATTTCACAATTTACGTTCGTGAAGTGTCGTGGAAAAAGCAACGTTCGCAAATCGTAAAAGTTCAAAATGAAATCACATGGTTGCCAATTTTGCAACACTCGTATTATTACACTCCCGTGGCCAACCCGTCGAGAATATCATTCTCCTTTTCGGTTGTACTGCAGTATAACCGTGTTACCGAGTAACCGAAGTTATCTACAGTTCCGTGTTACCTAGTGACCGCATTACCGTAAACAATATGACGGTTTTAAAACGATAAATATTTGTACAGATTCTGATTTTAATCGAAAATAATAGCCGGGAATAATTAATAATAATGTTTATACAATAAGAAAGCATAACAGTTGGTGACTGCATAAGGTTACCTTAAGTAGTACTTCACAGAACTTTCTTATAAAGTATCTCGATGATTATACTATATCGATATATATTATACTATTTGGATATATATAGCAGTATCAAAAAAGTTACGATGGTGACCAACCCCCCCCCCCCACCCCACCAGGAAAAAATATTATATTTCTGGTTAAAGCCTCGACATCGTGTTTTTTTTAAACCTACCCACACCATTTAAAGAGACGTGTTTTATGAACATCGAATAATCGAATCGACTCATTTGTCCATCAAGCTATATTATATCATTATCCCGTTTCGAAATCGCGCGTACCCTATTCAACCGGTTTCGCGATTTTCCCGTGGACAACGCGGCGAGAAAATAAGAACAAAAGAAAAGCCGGGGGCTGATGCGGAGCTAGTGTTATAAGGACGACTGTAAGTACAGATAGGTTGACGGATGTTACACGTATGTAACAATATAATAACGTGCATGTTAAAGTGAACGGGAAATTGAATTCTTCAACGGCTGCGGTGGAGGTGGAACTTCGGTGCCTGTGTATATACGATGTATAAACACGTACACTCAACAGTCAATGTACACGGATCAGACGACAGTGTAATTAAAATAAACAACACGAAAACGACGGCGGGATGGTACCTATGTGGCGGTGAAGGGGGAGGAGGGACTGACGGTAATTAACCGGTTCTACGGACGTGTGCGTGTAGAGAGAGAATGGGAAAATCCTATATTGAAATGTACTCGTGTAACGCACACACTGAGCCGTGCCGTTAAGATTTGGCGCCCAGGGCAAAATTAAAAATATTCGCCCCCTATTTTATTTATCATTAATCATATTGCATTTCATTCCTATTAAATTAAATTTTTTTTTTACAACGTATTTTGAACATTGATTTGACAAAAAACTAAAGCTAATTGTAATAGTAATTATTAAACAAAATAGTTAGGTATAATTTATTAATTTATACCGTAATAATTAATTAAAAATGATACATATCACAAATTATATTATATATACATATTATATTTACAAGTTTAAAACTTAATTTTCCTGGACTTTATTGAAGCAAAATCTTCAATGACGTCTTCAAAATCAATGTTTTTCGTTATTTCATGCTCAATTGATAATATTGCTGAATTGGTTAATCTGTCTTGCGACATAGTTGACCGTAAATACGTCTTAGTTAATTTCAGTTTACTAAAAGAGCGTTCCCCGGAAGTGACGGTAACAGGCATGGTAAGAAACAATCTATATGCAGTCATTAAGTTTGGACAAGTTGAATAAAGTTCATATTTTTTAATTGCGTTTAAAATATTTAAAGCAGATGCGTTCAAGTCTGGTAAAATTGCTTTTATTTGATATTTAAGAAATTCTATTTCGCTAATTATTTCCTGGTCAATATCTTCGTTGTATTTAACGCGCAGTCGATTTTGACATAAAGAATACGATAATTTATTATAAAGCCAAATCCTTAATACAAGAGTCAAGAATAGAACTAAAACGTTACGGTTGACTTATTGTTATTACTCGAACATAATCAGAAATTTGTTTAGAAAAAATTTGTAATGGTCTAAAATAATTGTAAAACAATAATCTTTCTCATATATTTTATTTATTATAAAAAAAAATGTTGGCGCCCCTTTAAGCCATGCGCCCGGGGCATATGCCCCCTAGGCCCCCCCCCCCACGGCACGGCTCTGCGCACGCACGCACACGGGTTAAAGCGACACCGGAGAGAATGGTGTGAGACGAGAAGAAGACTGGCTGCGAGAGAGAGAGAGAGAGAGAGCGAGAGCGACGTGGAGAGGCGGCGAGAGGATATAGTAATAATAATAACGCGAGTGTATATTGTGTACAAAGGCGAGGTGGTCGCGCGCGCTCTCGAAGAGTGCCGTGTAACGCATTAATAATAACGCCGCAGCGTCTGGTGCACCGGTCGACGCACGGTTGTCGGGCGCACAAAGCCTCTGGTGCACCGAAACGGGCTGAAGGCTTAATTAAGGAAACAACAACGAGGAGGCCGTCGGCGTGCACGTGTACGCGTAGGCACGGTTGGTACGTGTGTACGCGTCGCGCGGGTCAGCGGTGCTAATCATTCGCGGCTAAACCATATGGGGCGGTGTGCGTGTGTGAATAAAACGGTTTTGTCAAATTGTTTTCCCATACAGGCACGTGTACGCGTACGAGACGTACGTGTGTGCGTGCGGTTACTTTTCAATTTCACTTTCCGACGCGTCTTCAATACACTTCTCTCCCTTCCGCGAGTTTTTTCGTGTGCGCGCGCGCGTGCGCCGGCACTTCGTCTTTCTCACACTTTCCGATTAGTTATACGTGTTTTTCATTATTTTATTGTTATGGTACCGACGACGATGTCCTCGACGCTAAACGCTGCCGCGGTGGTGAAATTATATCACAGCCGTCGTCGTCTGTAAGGATGACGTTTACGAGGCAGCAACGACAGCTATATTATACGCATACGTCGCATAATATACGTACACAAATGCGAGTTATCCTTTGGAATATTTAACGCGTGTTCAGGCGTTACGGCTGCAACTTGCAGAGCAACTCGACTACGACGACGGCGGTGCGTGTTAATGCGTTGATAAAAAAAAAAAAAAAACTGTTTTCACACTCAATCCGAGGACGCAGCTATAACTGCTATTATATAGTATGCTCTAAAAGGAAAAGAAAGAGTAAAACCCTCAAACAATTACCACGTGATGAAAAATTTTTTGTTGCTACATAATGATTTAAGATGGTTAAAAAAAAATATTTTTGCACAGATCTGACCGAGAAAATAAAGATAATTATCTATCCTCTCGGCAACAACACAATAAAATCAAATTTATTGGCTTTCATTTATTATTATGAAATTATTATGCTACTCAAAAATCAGCGCTTAGTGCACATTATTTTTTGCTAGCACTACTTCTCATCACTGTGAAATATTTGTGCGTACACAACATCGACTATTCGTCACATGACGTCTAAAACTCTGTTCATATACACGTGCTAATGCAAGTTTGAAAATATATACAACGGCTTATCATTTTATTATTATTTTAGAACGCAACTATGCTGACAAGTCATATTATATTTATATTAAAATGTACTTTACTTTTAACGATAGTGGTGAATTCATTAATTTCTCTCGCGTTCAATGATAAATTAACTTTATATTATTATGTTGTTTGACATTTTAATAATATCGTTTTATATAATAACAGAAGATATTTACTCCTACGTATACGCGAGTTTATAAATAATTACTATATCACTTGTCTTTGTAACTGGAGTTACAGCATCAGACCCCCGAGGGTCAAAGGAGTTATTGAACTTGGTGTGGTTAACTGCAGGACTAAGAATATATAAAATCTTTTCCACTCAAAATATTATGATAAAACATTAATTTGTATAAATTTCCAAACATAATAACGCGCGTTATAATAATCGATAATTAAATTATCGCTTTATTATAAATCATTTTAAACAACTCAATAAGGAACGAGTATAAAAAAAAAAAAAATTGAATTATAGAACATTGGTATTATTATTAGTTATTACGTGTATATACATAATGGTACCTATACCTAAGTCATATATAAGTAGAAAATAATTCTAGGCTACGAGCAACGGCTACGACTAATTTATTTTGTTTCGCCGCGAACACAATCGACAAAACAATTAATCAAAGCGTATACGAACCATATAAATACCTGTTTTTCAACAACTCGATATTATATGTGTACCGGTGCAGGGGCAGGAGACTATATTACTGCCTGGCAGATTAGACGTAATTTGTCCTTGGCGCGTTACTGGTGTGTTGTGTGTACAGAAAAGATTCGACAGGTGCGCGAGCTCAATGAAAACTATACTAATCAATTTTAACACCCCGGGTGTATGATTATATTATCATTCTGTTCGGTGGAGGAAAGAAAGCTACGGCTCACCGGTGCACGATCACGCGGCACGATCCTCGTCCGACAACAACAGCTGGGGGGGAGGGCTTGTAAAATTTGGATTTCCGAAATAGTCAGAAAAATTCGGCCCATTGTGGCGGGTTATGGTGACTTTTTGGTCCTAAAACGAGTGTGATCGAGGAATGTACCTTGCCACGCGAGATGTGGCGGGCATAAAAATCAGCTATGGGCAGTATGCATACGTGAACAATTAATTAATAACTGCGTATGGGAAATTTCAAATTAGTGTTTCGTTCGTGTTGGAACGTGTACCGGTATATTTTTGTTCGTGTCGAAACATCTATCCGCTTATCTGCTATATGTTTTGAGTGGGAACTTACCTGTGTGATCGGACTCGTAAGCTCAGACGGATTTCTGATACATCAATATTCTCTAAATCGCAGCGTAAACCCAAAAGCGTTTTCCATATACATTATACATAGTACGATACGAAAGTACAGTACTCGTGTATCAATTATTATTGATTATTGTTCGTCGAGAGCACTGGTAAAGTTCAAAATTTTGACGAGAAGGATCGCATTGCACGCTGCTCGAAATAGTGGACAAATAACTATATGGTCAAGGATACGTTTTTTTTTTTGCATCTTATAAATTACTTTTGAGATTGTTGATTTTAAACGTAAAAGTTGAGCGAACAAAATTCGCGTTTCTCACTATTTGTTTATTACGTACAATGCTTATCGATATGTATTTTATAAGTAATTATAATACGACACATTGGCATAACTGTTATAAACATAATAATATTTTATCGAGGTGATGCTCGAGCTCTATCCGTATTTTTGTGAACACAAGTTTTCACGTGACATTTTTAACATATTACACGCATAAACATAAGCGTCGCACGCAGCGTTGGAGCCGGGGTCTTCAACCCGCGGCCCGGCTTGTCGGTTGTCATTATTTACGGCCAAATTTTATGTGATACATCTTTATTAGAGCGGCTACACAAGCCATCATTTAAGCTTTAAGATATCGCCGTCAAAAAAAAAAAAGTTTTTACTAGGAATGCATGCGATCCGTGAGATTTTTAGAGAATATTATGTGGTCCGCTGCATAAAAAGGTTGAAGAACCCTGCGTTAGAGCAGTGGCGTATCCAACTCATCTTCCAGGAGGGACGAAATTTGAAATCGAATCATACTTATAAAAGTACGAGTATATGCGTATAAACGAAAACTTGTTTCCTCTTCATCGAAGCCATTATTTCATGTGATTAACTAGTGAAAACCGTAAGCTTCTGCAATACTGTACAGTCCGTACTACCACAGAATACTACTGTACTACCGAACAAGCTAATAATCAATTTTTATTATAATATTTTTAATTTGTATCATATCAACATTATACTCTGCGGTATCAACTATCATGGCCGATTCCCCCGAAAACCGAACAAGTTAATTTCACGGTTGCAGAGTGCTCATTGCAAAATATGTATAATATGATATCTGACAATATAATATTATTATCATAGGCGTTAAATCTCTAATCTCTTATCTACATCCATTATATAATAGTAATAGTAATAGTATAATAGTAATAGTAGCAACAACATCCCTATTAACTAATATTGTTCTATGATATTGGTTAATATTGGTAACAACAGCCTATTTCTTTTTCCACTTTTCTGTAATACCGATGTTTTATTGATTGAAAACAGGTTTTCGATAACCATTTCATTATTATTAAGAATAATAAAAAAAGTAAGTAATAAGTATACATGAAACGAATGTCCAGCGGCGGGCAATCGCCACTGAGAATAGAGAGGGTGATGATGTCCCGAAACACCTCCCCACGGTAATACTTTGACCAGTGTAGTACGTTTAGTATGTCCGCGCTCTTTTTGTCGGAAACGTGGATACTTGACGAATAATAGTAAGTTGGTTCCGTTTTCGCGGTCGTGCGTACGGCATCGTGTGTTGCGCACGCAGCAATCGCGTGCTTAAATCGCGGTCCGTTTGCCTAATCACAATATTCTACTCGTCCGGTATTGTTCGCGCGATGCAGTCATTGACGAACATTGTATGGTTGTGCGTCATAACCAGGGCTCATGAGTTCATGCTCTAAAAAATGCCTAAATAAGTATGCACTTATGCACTAAAAGCTGGGAAAATATGCATTGAAATATGCCTTTAAAAGTTCAGAAATATGCATTTATATGCACTAAAAATATGTATCAAAAATATGTAGATTAAAAAATAAAAATACTATAAGTAAATTTTGGAATAACAAAAAAATGTTCATTCATATCATAATGCGGGATACGTAATTATACGTTCGTATACGTACGTTTGTATTTAATTTATCTGCTCTATACGTTTTATTTTTAATAATTTTATGTTGCGAAAACTCCCATATATTTTATACCGTGTAAAAATATAAATTATTGCATTTTGATCAAATTTCGGTAAAAATATGCACAGTAAAATAGAAAAATGCATAAATATGCCAAATACTTGTAGTTAAAAAACCTCTTAATATACAAAAATACGCAACATAAAATTTCACATACTTAACCACAATACCTTGAAATGGATTTCTATGTCACCTAGCATTAAATACGACTTGGCAAGATTGATATGCAAATGCATGAACTCACGAGCCCTGGTCATAACACACATATTTATATGTACTGACGCGTCGTCAACGGGTTTGCGGTCGCCGCACAAAGGAAAATGCTCGTCCGTCAACACACGTTACGCCGAAGCTGCTCGTAAATCAGCAGCCGCCCGCCCGTGGGGTGCGCATACCTCGGCGCGCGCGAGCCAACCGCAGTACGGGGCCCTTGGAGTATTGTCGTAATTAGTTCTTCGGGCTGGGGGGACGTGCGTGGAAAACCGCTGGCACGAAAACCTTGTTCGCGATAAGACCGTATCCTGAATCCATCATTTCAAGTACCTACCTGCATAATATCATGTAGACCAGTGGTCTTCAACCTTTTTGGACTCGCTACCCACTATTTAGGCCTACATTTCTCGCGACCCACGGCCACGTAAGCTTTGTAGAAAAAGAAAAAATAAAGCGAAAATCGTAAATTATTATATCCAATGTCATACTACGTGTAAAATCGTATCAGTGTACGAAACGTGTACTGTGCGATTTGATATCCATTTTGATATTATATTATAGAATATAAATTATATAATATTGTTGATACATATAAAATATATTACAATAGTTTTTAATCTGTAACTTAATTTGTTAATACTCTGTTAATACGTTAAATAATTGAAAAATTATTATTATACTTTATATAATTTTATAAACTTTATTTTTTTTTTAAAAAAGAAGACTTATCGCGACTCAATTTTAAAGCTTATGCGACCCGAAAATGGGTCGCGACCCACCGGTTGAAGACCACTGATGTAGACCGTACATAGCGTATTGTGTATTGTAATTATTTGTAGTACTACGCGGCGTACTGCTGTGCCGCCATCGCCGCGAACGTTCTCTCGGGGATCCACGAAATCGTACGGCGATAATGCATTTGCATATATATACAGTGGAGTTCCGCTACGATCGGTGACGCATTCGGGACGTCCTAACGACGGCACGGAGCTGGGAAGATTGTGTTTTACGATAAAAATCGTTGTATATCCGCTCGGAATTACATCTATTCCACATTGCTCATCCCTTCTTTTAGCCGTAAAAACGCTTAAATTTGGATTTTTTTTCTATTAATGTTCAAGTTACCGTAAAAACTAAGTGTTTTAAAACTTTTTTATTTTCACGCCAACTCAAATGTGTCCTGTGACTGTATAAACTTGGATTTTTCAAACGGAAACACCATGTTTTTGACGCAAAATATTATACCATGTTTTTGACGCAAAATATTATTTAGTCAAATTTTCTGAAACTTTTGATGTATCGTAGTCAAAATTCGGTCAAATACTTTGGGATTTATTCAAATTTAAAATTGTATATGAAAAGTGTAAAATTTCCATGGACTATACTTATTATACTATATTACTATAGTTTTTAAAAAATTTATGTTTTAAGGATCAGAACAGTTTTGACCTCTGGGCTAGATGAGTACATTTTTTCACTTTTTGGTTACCTAGGAAATATTTTATTTTGTTTGATATGTTGATTTTAATAGGTACATGTGATACATGTGAACTAATCTGTATGTTTATAAAAAAAGAAGCCCGTCCTAACTGATTCAAAATCAACGCACAGCTTGAATTATAATATCTAACGACTTGGAATTTTCAGGATATGTTTGTATCATGGTTTAGGTGAACATTAAGGAAGGATTTTGAAAAATGTAGATTTTAAAGAGATGAAAGGCAAAAAACAAAATATATATTAATGATTTTGGAAAAAATAATAAAATGTATTTGTTGATTCGTAGGTTACCTTGGTGACATGGATAAAAAAAGAGATTTAGTGTAGCGATAAAAATAATCTTTACTGAAATTTAAATATTTTAGACTTATTAATGTAACAATTAAACAGACACGGCAGCGATGGGTAACAATAAATATATTATATAATCGATTGCCGCATGTATGGACAGATTAAAAAAAATAAATTTTTTTCTAAATTTTTTTTTACATCGAAAATTTCTATAATATACAATAGTAAAATATCTCCTGACCGAGGTCGTGTAATTCAACTTCTATATTACTTGTATATAAAGCAGCCAGTACGCGATGAACAAATTCACATTCACGTTTTATCTTTCCATGAAATATGGCTGTATTTTTTCGTACTATTCCATCTCATCGGCTTTTAGCACACGATTTATATTCTACAATAACCCTTGATAATTAATGTCAACGATAGTAATTTTACACTCGAACAATTCTTCAAATTTCCAATTACAATATTGCGACAACAGTGTGCCGCATGACAAATAGGGTAGAAACCCCCGGAAAAAGGGACAAGGGGAGATCTATCTCCCTCGTAAACACGCCGCGCTGATCATTGTCATCGCGTTAAAACGCATCTCGTCCGAATATCGTACACGCGTATCGGTCGAGTTTCCTTCGCGGAACACACGACGACCGAGAGCCGTGCAATACTTCAGCACCAACAGCAAAAGTCGTATTGCTTAAACGTATGCGATTCGCGTACTATCAACGGTAGGTGCGCGCTAGTGTTGGTTCATTATTTTTCGGTTGACCGAAAACTGGTCAAGTGCAGTGTGCGCGCAGCTGCAGCGCAGTATAACGCGCACTATCTCGAACGTTTCTCCTCGAACAGCCTTCGACGACGGACTAATAATATTCAACACCGAGGTGGGTACCTGGTATAATATCGTTTCTGATCGAGGAAAACGATTATAATTGTTGCTCGAGAAAAAGATTCGCTGCCGGGGCCGATCTGAAACCACTCGAGAGGGGTCGGGTACACTAGGTGTACATATAATATTATTTATATATACACGGAATCGTATGTTGACGTTTCTAAGTAGCGTGTCCGCTTTCTCGGCGCACAGCCTTATACCGTTGCTCACATGTTTTATAGGTTTTTTTTTTTCAACGGGCCGTAAATGCTGCTAGCCGTCAGCGTCGATTTTATCGTCGTTTAAACATCGCGCGGGAACGAAAATAACAAGGGGAGAAAACAATCCCGTTCCAGATCGATCTGCGTACACAGGTAGGTACATATACGCGCGTATACCTGCGGGGCCCTCTGCGTTTTTCAAAGCACGGCGGCGATCGACTGCGATTACAACCGCGGCGCACGTGTACGCGAGAATATATTATGTTAAACGTGTACAATGCCTATGACCAGGGCTCGGAAGTGCTAGCAAATGCACCACGTTTTCTTTCGGTTCGTCCTAGAACATCCAAAGTGAAATACAAATATTTTTCACTCTCGTCTGATGTCGTACACGAACTTTTACATTGCTACTTTTTTTTTGCATATTTACTGTTTTTATTGCTATTTTGCTAATTCTCGGGTTTTTAGTGCTATTTTCGGGTATATTTTCACATATTGCTGAAAACAATGATTTTACTTGTTTATATTATTAAAAATATTTGAAATAATGAAAATAAATAAGCCCCAGCGAATAATATTTCATGTTTGTTAACATTTTATAATTCAACAAGTCCGGCCAGCCCCTGAGCCGTTAATGAGCCTAAACATTTTATAAAATTGGTTAATTAGTAATTAGTGAATGTAATTGTTAATAACATATAATTTTTCTTATAGTAAATTTATAATTATAATTTTTTCAAGTTAAATGCATACTTTTTGATTTTTCGTTCTTTTTTAGCGCATATTTAAGAGCTAAAAAGTAAAATGTTTAGTGCTACAACTTCCGAGCCCTGGTTATAACCTGTAAGCTATAAGGTACGATATGCCCGATGTATATAAATATATTTCTCCACCTATATACACTAGACGATAGCTAGATTTCAATTGCACGGGTGACGTCATCGAGCGCGTTTTGTTATCCAAGTCCGATTAATAACCGTGGGAGATTGAAGTCGAGTTTTCACGTACACACATAAGCGCGCGACACGTAAATACACATTCACAGTGCTCGAGAGGTAAAATCCAGGACGTCGATCGTTATTGCTAAAAAAGTGTATTTTTTCAAAACCTTGCGACCAACTCACGATCCCCATTTCCCCGATCCGAGCACTGCGGTATTTGCTAGTGTAATGATATGAGGTATCATGTATATTCAAAAATGTTATGATTTAATAAATAACGACTCCTTCGGCACACACACAGAAAACTCAAAACAAGCAATACAAAGGGACAAAAATCTAACGGTTCCCCATTGTCAATAACTAGGTCAATCTTCATGGGAAACCGCCCTTTGGTCAAAAGAACCATCACACCACACAGTCAGACCTCTCTCTATAAAACTTATTGAGACAACACTTCTCGCGGCTCTCCGTTGCAAGTCGTCAGTGCGGGCGCAGTACCGACTTACGGAGATCTTTTTTACTTTTACGCAAAAATCACTTTTAATAGTATTCGATTTCCGTGTGAGTGCCAAAGTGTCTAATTGCAACCCATTAACGACTTTGCATATTCATTCGAACATTTCCTGCAATCCTACACCGTGAGCGGTACGAGTATCAACGGCCGCGCAACGAGGCGGAATCAGGTGAGTGATACAATTGTAATAAGCTTGTGAGACCTACAGTCGCCTACATCGGCTCTCGGACCTTTGTAACCCCGAGTGCTCTCCTTACAAAAAGGAGGAAGGTAATTAAACCCGCGCATTTGTTTGTTCTTTTACTTTCGGTTTATTACACTAGGATGCCTCGAAAGGATTGCGTTGGGCGATTTTAATTGTAGCGCACACGTGAAGTCCTACAAATGGCGGCTCGTGTTGTACACACGCGCGCCCACGTACTTATATCGTGCACTCGCTCGCGTTGCACCGTCGAATTACACAACTTGTCAAGCGTTTACTACTTTCGAACGAGGTAGATCGTCTATGCCTATGTAGCCCACTACAGTTTAAATTACACGGAAACGATTTATTATAATATGCATAAAACGCGAGTGTTGCGACCGCGACTACCCGTTATGTTCGGTATCGGTCCATCTCGCGGAGAGCTAGGAGGGGAGGGGGGGGGACCGTTAAATTTCTCCGACGCGTTTGGTTTCCGCGGCCGTGCGGACGTACGTAAAAGGTGTAGCGACGAGACTGCGCGCGACATTATCTCATTCATCACTTGACGCGTCAAAATACGCCGAGCTTGTTAAAACAACATTATTCTCTCGTCGCGAACGGAGGGGTTGGGGAAAAAACCGAAAATCAACAACGCGAGTTATTGTTGATCGGACGAGGCGGCGGTGCCTTGTACTGCGCCGACTCGATTATTACGTGCGCGTACTGATGGGCACGATGTAGAATTAGCTCTAGACCACAAATTATCGAAAGATGTGCACGTTTGCGCTGTGTTCACAAATCGATTATTACGACCGTCGTCGTGCGCGTACGTGTTGTACGATGACGCGTGTTATTACCGTTTTGGAAACGTTCAAACCTCGTACACGTGCGTCATATAGGTGCACAGTGTTTTAGCCAACTGTTATATAAAACAATTAACTTCGAAATGCACGCGCGTCTGTTAAATTCCCGCTGGAAACCGCCGCGGTTGATGAATATTAAAAAAAAAATGGAGATAAGACTTGTATGGCGGTTGAATGTGTCGCTTGAAAAACATTACGCCGTTAGGAAGAGGTTGCACTGTTCCGGTGCACCTGTGAAATATCGAAGTGCATAATGTACGAAATAGGCGGGCCCGTTTTCGTTTTGTTTTCTCTTCTGAAACTCGGTTGTTATTCTTAAATTTGAACGCGTCTGAATTCGTATATGCATGTTATGAAAGTTCGAAATCGGTAAATTGTGTTGAACAAACGTTTTTATCGAATATTGAAATTTTATTATAATTGTTTTTATAAAAATTTCAGGTTCTTGGCAATGCGAATATAGTGAGTATGCCCCAACATGTAGGACGCCTCAGCCTACCCTACAAAAAAAATTACAAAATACATATAAATACTACAGAATAAGTTCTTGGGAATATGCCGTAAGAGCTCTTGGTTTATGAGGAATAAGCAAGTACACAACGACACGGGAACACCTCTCCCCAATGATGGATTAAATACAAATCCAAAACCTTCCATAATAATCACAATGCCTCGGGCAGAGCACGATTCTACAATATAAGAGCAAAAACCGCAATCTGAAATCTAAAACTTGCGACTTCCTCAAGACGTAATCTGTTTATCTTCAGATGACATAACAAGAATAAAGAACATTGTTACTAATAAATGTTGTAAATATATAGTTTAAACAATTACCAAATGTAAACAAAATTACCAAACTAGTGAGAGCTCGTTTTGACATATTTTAAATTAAATAAATAAAAAAACGGAAGTTTATCCTATTTTATTGAAATATTGAAAAATATTTATTTTTCATGGAAATATTCCACTTATTATCGTCTATTATTTATGAATGATAATTGTATTGTTCGTATGCTGCAGGGCGTTTTAATACATAATACATTCTCAATCGATTTGTTCACGTAATATTGTACGCTGCTGGGTACATTGACCGAATTTAAATTCGTGATGATTAGCGCCGTATAACCGGTGCGCAATACAATTATAACAACCAACAGAGGAGCAATCGAGAAAAACGATTTTCCGTCGACTCATTCGATCAAAATAAGCTTTCATGAACTATCCGTGCGGGCCGAAAAACTTAAATACACATGAGTGCTCGTGGTCAGGTTACTCGGCGGATCTTGTAGGTACGGTGCGATTAAAGGAAAAAAATGTACGAGATAATTTGTGATGGAAAAATAACAATTAAAAACAGATTTGCAAATGCGTTCGAAAACACTGCGCGCGCTGAGACGTCAAAGGCAATGAAATAGAACTGCATCACGACGAGCCGAGTACCTGTATATTATATACGGTATGATTGCTGCAGTACGTTAAAATAATTTCCAAGCGGTCCGCACTCGGCTATTGTTGTTTGGACTCGAGGGATTATTACACGCGGATAATCGGTTGTTTTGGAAACCGGGGACACTATAATAATATGCAGCTATACGAGGCGCACATTGCGATTAACGATTTCTGGAAACATCTGTCGCGCCGCTGCCCGCAGAGAATCCGATACGCGATAGTACGTATTATATTGTACCGCAGGTACATCAGGGATGGACTATTCAATGCTGCTAGAGAGCCAATTTTTTTTTTAAAGTGAAATTCTAGCTGATTTTAACAATTTACATTTATTTTTCATACTTAATTATTGTTCAACATTAGATAATAATTCATATCTACGTTTTGCGATAAACGCTATGTCGGACATATTAATTAAATAATAAAATGCAGAAAAATCCTAACATCTCTAAGGGGAGTGCGGGCCAGATAAATAAGGTTCGCGGGCCGCCAGTTGCCGCCATCCCTGCCGTATATGTATATAGTATACGTATACAGCCTGCGCGTGTTTCCATGAATACACTACGTATTGTTAGCGTTAGGTACACGCGGAGCTACGTGAACGATCTGCACGGACTGCGCGCGTGATTTGTTCGCACTTGACTTACACTCGATCAACCCTAGGTCGTTCCTGCCAGCACCGGGTTTCGCCCGGTCAACCTACGCAGGTTTGTTTAAATCGTAAAACGATCACGATTTGAAAATTATGTTTTTACACCGCGGTCGCTCGTCCGACGGCTGACAGCTCATGTTGCTTTTGTCATACCGCCGCCACAGTGCTGTTTAGTGACTACCTATATAATAATATGTACAGGGTGATTGGTGATATGCGTGATTCACAAAAAAAAATTATTTAAAAGTTGATCAAAACGCGTTTTTCAATATGGTTTCGTATGTATTGGTTTCAATTTTAAATTAAGTTTTACATTCAAAAGTTGGTGCATTCTAAAACAATAAGACACATTACCAGTATTTCTGTCGATAGTATGACAGATTTCTGTACACAACTAATTTTTATTTCGATTGATAACAAGACAATCCCTACGCCTTTTCCAATCAATTTATTTTATTCATTTATATATCTTGCCCCCCCCCCACCTCTGTATTCGCCCTTGGTTTCATCATTTAATTGTTCGTTTTTTTTTCAACCACTCGTTTGTCTGAAAAATTGAAATTTTCAATTGTACAACACCGTTAAACGGGTTATTATAGAAACGTGTAGGTACCGTCGCAATAATTATACACCGTAGGTACAACCGTCGAACAGTCAACAGATCGATATCGAAGAAACGCATGATTACGTAATGTTTAGTGTAGCTTATCGTTTTCGGTACGTCGTGTTCAAAACTGACTCGGAAACGTCGAGTGGACGATGATAAGATGTAGTGATATCGTAAAACGTTCCGTACGAGCACCTTTGAATGTGACTCGGAATTTACTCCGGTCGTGAGTAGGAACTAAAACCGTGGCGTTTTCAACACTCGAACAATCTCCAAATTAATGTAATCTTGGTGAAAAAAAAAATGGAAAAATCGTGTTTTTTCAATGTCGTGTCCTTTTTTTTCATCTAAAATAACATTGATTCAAATACTGAACGTTCGAAATGTATAATTTCGTGTTTGTCTCACTGCAGCGTACATACGAATACGTCGAATGCTTTAATATAGCTATACATGATACATATTTAAAACGGACACTACATTTCCACTATAGCCAAAGTATTGGTTTAGTATTTATTATTATTATTATTATCATTTAATCATACCCAGAAGGTTAATTAAACAATTTTCGATCCGTTCGCGCGTGTTGTTTGTGTATAAAGAGGACACAAAAAAATAAATAATTTATCAGTATAACGTGTACATTTAAACGCGTATTTTCGTTGGTTTTATCGGAACGTTGTAATACATATAGGAATCGCTATAATGTGCTATGATTATATGTTATTCATCTAAAAAATAATTACACAACACCGTGGTCGTATCAGCCGCCTGTGCCCGGTAGGTACTGATCTCTCAAAAACAAATCGTCGAACAAAACGTAATAACAAATAATAATATTATCATAGTAGACAGCTATGGATGGATACCGTATTTTCGATTATACCTACATAATACAATAATTATAATTTATACGTACGTGGCTACAACACATCACGGTAGAGTAAACATAATCATATCATACGTTATTGACGTTTTGTTGGACGCACAACATTCGTTACGTTTCAATCATATTATCGGTAAACTTATAGTCACATCGCGATGACTGCTTTATAATACACAGTCACACGTAACTACTGCGCGTCATCGGAATAACATATAACACGTCCAGTCGGCCGAATAAAATGTGTTATTTTACGATGTTATAACGCCGTGCCATCATCACGATAATAGGTACATTTCACAAGGCTGTTCCTCGACTTTAACTGTGTAAAATTATGTCGATTCGTACACCACGCGTGGCAGTGGTAGTAGTAGTAGTTTACAGCCGAAATAATTATTTAAAAAAATGTAATAACTAATGATATTCGCGAGATCTGAAAATCTGTTTTCACTAACGCGCGCCGTCACGTCCTTACTGCAGTCACTACACCTATATGATGCGGCGAAAACAACTAAAGTCTAAAATATTATATTTTAGCGAACACGAGGTCGTTAAACGGCATTTCACCCCGCAGTGATCGTTGCGCCCGGCATGTGTACAACGCAACCGTAATGTTGTAAATTACGATCATTTATCATTTTCTGCGGCGGCACACACCGGCGATAATGGTATAATATCATTGCGGTTATTTATTTTCGCCTCGATGTATTGATTCCTCGCGATCCACGGCGTGTGCGAACGGTAGTAATCGAAAATAGTGATAAGTTCCCACACGAAACACGTTGCAGACGAACGGTCGTCATTATATTATATAGGTTCCGACAAGAACCGGTATAAATAAACAATACTGGTACGCGCGGCATGTGATTAGATACGAGTACATGGTTAAAAATGCAAATATGAAATTTCCTTCGCGGCGATAAAATCAAACGCATTTTGCTTTCTGAGCTGCTCGAGCGTAACTGTCTACTGATACTGTATTATAATAATTATCTTATGTAACTAATGTGTATTCAAACTCATTATTCTGTATTCGATTGAAGATTGGATTGGATGTTTAAGGATTTAAGTTGTCTCAGTCATTCTGAACCTAAAGTTGTAAAGTGGCAAGGACGCATTTGTAGGTATTTATTTACATAATATATTAGATTTTTTTCTATCGGAACTCACGCGCAACGTACCGGTAAATTTTTTTCTTGGCGGAACTTACGTGTGCATACCTATAGGAGATTCTTACATGCTATTATATCTCGTGTGGAAACTTACTTTAGCCCTTGAAAATACCTGACCCGCTATAGTGCCGTGAATAACTTATGTACCTGTAAATGTGTCCAATAGGCAATAATGTAATATTATCCGTAATATTTGATATTTACATAAATAAACGTATATACAAAATATTATCCGTATTGTATATACGTTTATTTATGTAAATATCAAACACAAACTTACATTACAGTATATATAACAGCTGCTGCAGTTGAGCATTATAATTTATAAAATATATAGGTTATGAGTATAATAGGACGTCAAAAATTAGTATGGTATCATTTTTTTTTTTTGTTTTTCGATCAATCAATCACATATATAAATGAAAAAATAAGTTATTAGGAATAGGCATAAAAATTAGTTGTGTACACAAATCTATCATACTGCCGATAGAAATACTGGTGATGGGTCTTATTGTTTTAGAATGCTCCAAATATTAATTTTGAATGTAAAACTTAATTAAAATTGAAATCAATACCTACTAAACCATATTAAAAAAACCATTTTTATCAATTTTCTTGTGGAGGGGGGGTCAATTTCCCCTATGCCTCCTTTGTATCCGCCCATGATATACCTAGTAACACTTTTAAAAGTATATAAAAATATTAAAATGATAACCAAAATCTATTGTTCTTCTTTTTGAAGGTGTGAGGGGGTCCGAGGCTACATACTTTATGTCTTATAGTGGTTCATGTCTCAGAAAAGTTTAAGAACCACTGATACTCTGTACAGTCTATGCTACTTAGTTGAAGGGTTGAGAGCGTGCAAATCAAGCTTATGACTCCGTCTGAGAAATTAAAAGCGAATCCATTGCGGCTTTGCCGTTTTTCAGAAACCATGCGCCGGTATATATCGCAGTTATATCGCTTAATTATCTAAGCTGACAATTTTCAGTAGAAAAATGTATTAGTTATTACGATGCGTATTAAAGGGTTGTGTGGTGAGACCCAATCGGATACTCATAAGGCTATTATATATAAGACCTTAACTGCAGTTTGATGCACTACGGGGACATCTGACGTACTGTATGCAGCTCTTCCGCTGCATGGGTGCAAGTGCATCGTGTACACTCGCAAACGCATTTATCGGTGAGCAGAGTACGCGTACGGGTATGCGTCGCCAGGTGCTGCAGCTGGCGATCGAGGGTCCCGGGCTCGGGATCACGGCCCTGACGAATACGATATTAAATGCGGGGAACGCGAACGGTGTGAAAAACGTTTAGACGTCATGCACGGCCGAGCGCGGAGTGGAATGTTCGACCGCCCGTTTAAATCGGTGCACCGGCCCCGTGTCCGGTGCAGTAGCCGGTGACCACGACGACGACGACGACGACGTGTACAAGCTCGTTTGTATACGGCCGCGGCGGCGACGACGCACCGACTTACAAGCAAATTAATATGCAAATTCGGCCGGTCCCGGAGACTTCAATTTTGTTGTTTTTGGTTGTTATCCTTTTTTTTTTTTTTTTAATCCGCATAGTTATTTCGTTAAACGTGTTCCAGGTAATTATTTTAAATTGATATTTTACGATTATGTCTTATAGATGCGTCGGGCCTGCAGTGGTCGACCGCGACCGAACGTGTTATTAAAATATGTTCCCTCCGGAGCTTATTAATTTTCTCTTTCCTCGTTCCTCTCTCTCTCTCTCACGCACACACTATATCACTATGTTCGTCAAACTATCCGGCGTATGCGTGTGCGTGTGTGTGTATTTATCTATACATACATTTATATATATATATGTATATTATTCTCGTAATTTTATTTTTATTGCATCATTGTAATAAAAACTCTTATATAGTCTTATAATACGCGTACCGTACAGCCCATCTGATATTCAAATTAATAGATTATAATATTATTATCATTATTACTGTTGCACTTGCGCGCGCCGAAATCTACGCACATCGTACACATAAGTACCGAGCCGATATCATTAGCAGGACACTCCCTCATCGCATGTAAATCACACACACACACACACACACACACACCGGATTTCGTGTTTATTGCTCGCGGAAAATAATTTTCGTGCTTAACGAGTGACAGACACTGCGCCGCCTGGCTAATCCCATTACCATGCACACGGTTAGGTTACGCGTATACCTGTAATGGTGTAAGTGACCGTTGCTACGCACACGTTTATACAGGTAATAGCTGGTATATTATTTTTAAATAGGTTCTGTAGTGGTTCCACGCGGGCGCGGCAACGAGGGGCACGTATTATGTTAAATATTGGACACCCCAATTACAATTTACTACTGAAAAAAAATCGTTCTCCGACTATAGTAATATAATATGTGGACATATTACAGTATGGAATTGTATACAGTTATTCGATTATTTATTTATTTATTTTTTTTATTGAACTAAAAACATCGGCTACTAGGCCATTAGTTATTATTATACATAAGAATTGGTTTTACATTTGTTGTGGCTTAAATTAAATGATATAGATTAATAATCCTTCAGGAAGTTGATGATATTGTTAGTTGATTGTAGATCGGGTTGTAAGGCTTCACTTAATTGGTATGGAATATGATGTTTGGTTCTTGAGACCGCGTACTTTAAACATTGAGTTATTATGTGTTTGACGGTGAATTCTTCACCGCATGGTTCACATATAGGAGGGTCTTTACTAGCCATGAGGTGATTGTGTGTTGCAACGGTATGTCCGATTCGTAGTCGATTTAAAATGGTTTCATCTTTTCTGTTTAGACCTGGGTTTTGCCATACTTGAATATTGTTTTTTACTGCGTTTAATTTTGTATTTTGTTTTGTCCAGTGATTTTGCCATTTTTGATATAGAGTATTCAGGATAAGTATTTTTAAATCTAAGAAAGTGCTTAGGTTTAGGATTTGGGTGTTGGCAGAATTATTCGATTATTGTTGAACCCTCAGCCCGCATAGAAGCGAGTAATATACTGGAAGCACACTATTCGAACCGGGTGGAAAATGTTCAAAACGAAAAGACCTATCAGTCGTAAAAAACTAATAACGTATAGTTAGGTATGTTGTATATACTTAAGGGCCGATGTAAGAGCGTGTCTTACAGTAATTATTGATGACAGCATAGGTATAAAACAATTTCCACGGACAATAATCTACGTGGTTGTAGTCACATAGTCTTCGTTCGTTACCGGACTATGAAGAGTATAGGGTGTAATACCCGGTGTATACACGGCGGTCTACAAAGATGGATACCAAAACATGATTATATTTGGATTTTATGTGTGAACCAATTAAAATATACACCGCCCGCGAAAGTGTATAGTCAATAACGGAAACATCTACACCATACAATTAATTATCGATCTACTCGAATAAATTTGGTATTTTTTAGCTGTAATTGGGACTAGTATAAGTTTTCAAGTAAAAGGCGCCTGAAAAACGAAAAAACGAAGACCAACGATTTAGTAGAGACCTTATTGACGAAAAACCGATAGGCACAATAATTGCATTACCCTTCTCACACCCCTTCATAACTATGGTCGTGGTCGACGAATTTGACGACTAATAATTCTTAATTACCACCCAATGAGAAATAAGACAACATTTCAAGTATATTCTGGTAATCATCATTATGCTAAAAAATATTTTAAACGAGGGAGTAGTGTCATCGCGGCTTCCTCTAATCTCCTTTGCGTTTGACGCATTTTCACGACAAGACCAAAATATAATTTTAAAACGTTTCCCCGTACATTTTGTCACATTCCCCACATAAGTAACAATGTGTAACAACTCCGTGCGTGTGTCAAGTGCCAATACGTAAAATGCACGTATTTTCATGTTTTTCGAACAAATAATAAGATTCGAAATTTCATTAAAATATTATACAAAGTATACCTATAGGCTATACTGCTATAGGCTATATAACATAAGTACCGAAATGTTTCCCGCGTCAAGTGTTTAATGTGCACATCAATTATTAGTACAGGTGTAGCATAATATTTTAATGAATTAATAATATACATCCATTAATATAGCCATGTGTTATTAGCATTTAGTACGCGTGTGCAATTAGTTGTAATAAGCAAAATTAGATCAGATACTATACAATAATTTCAAGATAATATTTACAAAAATAATAAGAAAAAAGTATAGGTATCACATGGCTACATCATAGTCACAAGTTCAGGGCTTCCAAAAAGTATACATCATCTTATCGTGTCGAGTTTTTATTATTTTACCTTACACGCGATTTGCCATTGTGTTGTATGCGATTATCTTGTGTTCAAGAAAAATCTAATCATATGAGCGTATAATACATAGAACGTCACTTGCCATTTTCAACGTATCCGGGTTCGCGTTTACCTCATCACAATGGAAACTAATTAGCGAGATTTAATAACAAATCTTAAGCTTTTATTCATTATTCATAATTCGAATCGTATTACCGCGCAATTGAAAACGTGCAACAATTTGATACGAGCAGGTACGTACGATGTACATTGTACACTAACTGTCGGTCGCGAATCACGACACACGCTTAACTCGATACGAGTTTTTAACGTACGGTCAAATAATATACGTTACCAGCAAGTTACAAGCACTGTGCACGATGCGTGAGCGTTTAGTAAGTCCACAACGCATAGATTATGGATACAATAAATCAGATTGAAACGTTTGCGCAATAACTGTGTAGGTACTGTATAATTTTTCTTGTTCGATTATAATATTATTATGTCTAACGAAACGGACCGGTCACATTAACCGTATTATTTGCGCTGATTACTTACCAGTTTATTATTCAATACGTTCACCTTACACAAAGACGGATGATTTATCCCGTTCTCAACCAGGTTTTGCGAAACTACCTATAGAGTATTATTTTGTGTTTTTTCTGGTCAAAAACACGTTTTTCTTAGAGCTTCGACTGTAAACAACGATTGAAACGTACGACGGTTTCAAAAATCGATTGAATCTTAAGATTCCCATTCCCCCCCTCCCACAAAAACACTCACAATTTTTCATGACGTGATAGAGGGACGAAAGAGCAACAAAGTATTTGAAGCATTTTGCAGCGCTGCACCGACCGAACTATATACATCTTTCTGCGGATTCGCGTCACTATAAACTGCTTCAGTCGGACCGTGTCATCGCGTGGCTATAACATGTATACTAACAATATAACAGTGCCGACACGATTATAATAATACGATTGTGCCCTCGACGTGTGCATATACAGGTATAATATTTACTGGCGCCGCCGCGCGTAAACGTCCCGCAAAATGTTGCAATGATTATGATAATTACGTTTTAGGCTCGCGTTTGTGTAAAGTATTAATGCATTATTATTATTATTGTCGTCATTGCTACGTATCGAATTAGGGGTAAATTATCGTAATATATGCGTTAACGCGGACGATCAGCGCGGTATCGACGGCGTTAAAAGAGTGTTATTAAATAAACCAAACTAGACGCGATATGTACATATGCCTACACGTACGATAATGATAATAATGACCGTATACAGCGCGATGCGGTTAGACACTACATAGTACAAGCATACCATATAATACGCACGGGGGAATATTATGGAAGGCCGCAAGCTGTGAGAAACGATTGGTTCGTGTCCGGATCGGTGTTTATCTTACGGTTTGATCCACACGAGTGTGATTCTCGAGAAAACAAAATATTATTATAATAGTCCTATAATGCCGACGATACACCTACTTATCGACCGACCGTTTGTTGTTGTTATTATTATTATATTGTTTAACCCGAAACTATTTGTGCATAAAAAAATACACGTACAATATTATAATAAAATGCGTCCGCTCGGTGCATAATATTACACACACATCACACGTGGTTCGTACACGGTCAGTACACTTAAACACGCATAATCATGTGCGTATATTATTATTATTACAACGTTTGTTAATGTGTAAACACACGCGAATCGTAAACGAACAACTCTTGCACGTGTTACGACGCGACGGCTGAATATAAGGTAGGTGCGTGAGGAGAAAAAAAAAAAACGAGGACAATATTAATATATCGTGTTTTTCGTTATTATTTTTCACGCGTTGGTATAAAGACTTTTAAGCGTTTCGGCGGGTTAACTTCAACGCTACGATGTGTAGTATATTATCATACTCGTCGTAAGCGTATTCTGCGGGTATAGATTAGCACCGACATCTGAATCCGACCCCACGGCAGTTATGTCGTACGTTGGATGAAAGTACGGCTGCTCTTTTGTTTCGACGAAAGGGACAGTGCTTAATCATCACGGACGTCAATGCCGCATTTATATTTTACTGTTCGATAAGCTCAATGTTTTCCGACTGCGCCTGAGCTAATAATTTCAATGTGACTTGAAATTATGAATCCGGAAAATCCTTCACAGCGTGACCCGTGGTGTAACTTTTTTTATTCAAAATCGTTGATAATCCTGGGATTTTCTAAGTTAACGGTGAAAAATTAAAAATTAAAACGTTCCTTTTTAAAATGTTTTTACGAATAGACCGAAACTATATGGACAGCCGAGGACAAACCATATATTGTACCAGTATATACCAAGAACATCGCATTCTCAAACTCCGTACTCAACATATCCGCACATATATACATCATGTTCATTTCCGACGGTTTGACTGATGATTTATGATGAAATACAGTCGAACAGGGTTAACTCGAAGTTGAAGGGATCGGAAAAAGTTTGAGTTATCCAAATAAAATTTCAAAATATGTATTTTTTTTAAAACAGTATAATAAATGAATTCCTATGTACTTATTATAATATGTAATAAAAAATATTTACTGTTAATATAGTATGTATATTTTTAAAAAGGTATAAACAAAAATGAGATTAGTAAATTATTAAAAAAAGGTATTCACTTTTGTTTGGGTTTTGATCGCAGCATTTGCGACGAATCGTTCTATTTTATTCAAAGCTTCGAAAAGTTCATCACTGACCTCTGATTTGTTTTCGACAAATCGCTTCATTATAACGCATCTGTGCTGTTGTAATCGTGGACATTTGGGGCTCAATACATTCTTGTTCCTCTTCTTCGTCCGATGATCGAGTACGTCGAGACTTGAAATTATTAACATAAATATTCGAGTCAAACGAGATTATTTCGCATTGTTTAAATATGAAATTCTAGGGACCGGGGAAAAAGTTCGAGGTATCGATTTCGAGTTAAAGAAGTTCGGCTGTATTGATATCAGACGACCGCGGCGATCCGAGAAAAGTCTCCAGTTCACAAAGCAACCCTCGTCCTTTACATTAAATAATATAGACATGCGCATTCGCATAAACTATCCGTTGAAATATAAGAATACGTATGGTATTATTACAAAATATCAGTAGGGCGTACGTTCATACTTTTACGGGCACAACTCGAATTAATAATTCGCAGGTCCCGTCCAACTCTTCGAGTCGTTCACCCGAGTATAGTTCGTCTGCGCACACGGTAATATCTTACCGCCGATTCCGTCTTATTGGCGCGGTCGCCGCCGAAACGTAGTTCAAACAATAATTGGATTTTACGCGCGCGCCTTGTGATTCGATTGGGAAACAATACGACGTGAGCCTAGGATGCTGCACGCGTAAATCGTTTTAGTACGGGCATAATATCATTCTTTAATAATGTTTTTATTATATTATAATTATTATTATTATCGTCGTCGGGTCGCTGCAGCGGCTCGTTTCGAAACCACAAAATTAACGACGCGCCCGCGCCCGAACGTCTTCTTCCATTATAACCAAGAGTCATGTTGATTTACGACACGTTGTTTCGTTTTGCATAATGGATTAAATTATGGAAGTTTAATTTTAAATATTATAATTACATGCGCGGTGTTATAACAACAAATCAGGTGTCGAAAAACACGGAAACGTATGCACGCGGCGGCGGCGGTGGCGGATCCAATACACCACCATCCAGCGGTAATAAGCTAATATACATATTATTATTACATTACAGCACATCATGAGAAACGTTATTATCGTCTCAAAGAGAGTTTTCCGTCTCTTCGACCACGTTAAGTGTTACAACTATCACATTTATTATTCTTTCTTCCATCGGAAACAATAATTATATTACACAGAATAACACGCGTGCACACGCGGCCCGTGGTACAATGTTTTAGAAATTTCAGCCCTAGCTGCACATACGTACGATATTATATTATATTACGCATTAAACCGGTATGCTTGGAAGTACGAAATACCATGTGCGCCGTAATAACATGCAATCTGATTTTGAGTTTAACAGTTCAGTAGTACCTATTGTAATATTTATTTCATTTTTTATGTTCTTTTATTAGGCTAATTAATATTTTAACTAATTTTCCAACATTTACCCTTTAGATTTTATACCTTCTCGGAAAAGTACACTATATTTTTATGTAATCATTAAGTACACGTTAATATATTTCATGTTGTTTTTTTTATTGCTAAACCATACAAATATTTAATGAAAAATATTATGTCCGTGCGTGCGTCCAAATCATAATAATATAATATAGTCTACATTTTTTAATTAACCCCTATATATTTGTCACCCTCATTTCCCAACTGTTACATAACTGTTTTGATGGGCTTATAATCTAGAAATGTACAACAATATTGATGAAAACGGTGGAATAAATAATATGTTGATTGTTGATACGTTACTTATCGGTGAAATGTTTTTAATAAATTTGAATAGACAAAAAAAAACTTACTCGAGTTAAGCGTACATATTCTGCAGTAGCTTTAAAACGGAATAACGATATTATATAAACTGTATATATTTATATCACATTTTAGAAATATGTGATTATCATATTCTATAATTTATGATCGTCATTAAGAATGTGCATATACGTATAATATATTTAATATTTATGTAGAAATTTGTGTTCCAGCGAAACCTTAGAAGGCCTTGAGCAATTCAATCAAACCCGGTACACATATTAATATGGTCTACGATCTGAAAAAGAAAACTATCGGCTGAGACGTGTCAAGCACATCTAGCAACTCTAGGAGTGGGCTGAGAAGGACTGACAACGTAAAAATAATAGAAAACGACCGACATTTGTGTCGTCTAACCGGGTATAGTTTCCGGAGTCACCCGTCCGTCCGACTAGAGTAACAGCTGTTCTCTATCTCCTCAAGTCGTTTATACCTCTGCTTAATCGTACGTAAAAAGAATAGAACTTTGCAGAACCATCTATAATGATTTTAAAGGTTTGTGAAAACGAATTGAACTCTACGGAAACTTAATAAAATCTTTTTTAAGAAGAATTTAAACGACGCATTGTTTTGTTTCATGTTGGCGGTTAATATAATATATGTTATTTCTTTGTAACCAAAGACGGTGTACTTTGATCGGATACAAAATAACCGCAAGACAACGACGATTGATCAACTTAATGCCCGTAATGCCTGCGAGATCTCACGCGGTATGAAATAATCTCAGTAATACACGTAACCTCATTAATTAAAAATAATTACAAGACTAAATAGCTTTATCTTTAAATTAAAACCGTTGTTAGTTAATCATTTTTTAATTCGTTTATAATATAATATTCTTTTACCGTCAGACATAAGTGCATTAGTGCGAGGTGTGTAATAATGTGTATGCGTTGAATTTACGATAATCAGTTATAAAAAATAGCTTAATGAGTTAACGAACAATTTAAGTATACATATACATGTGTGTGTGTGTGTGCGTAGCTAAACATCGAATTTATTCGAAAAGTTATAATTGAATGATTGAATTACTACTTCTACAAAATACTCCTTTAACGATTGTCTATTGCCTCGTAGGACGCCAATAGTTAAAACGTTATTGTGTTATAACTTTTTCTTTTTTTTTTTACAGATACAAATCACATGTCGTTAATACGTGAAATTGCACGCGTCATTGAGCATTTAACTTTAAATTACACTCAACGATTCTCGCTTTGTACATTTTGCAATTAAAAACCTAAGTACGACTCCGACTAGAATATAAAACAGGTAAAGGTACTGTGAATTATATAAAATGTAATTTATAGTTAAATGAAAAAAAATACAATTCGATAAAAGAACAAACGCTTTGTGAAATTTGTTCGAATCGTATGTCATCAGTGTGTTAATACTTGGCGGTCGAATGAAACTTTATTGATTTAAATATTTTATTTATAAATTCATGCAACTTTTATATCGACTTAAATAATATCGTAGCGAGCTGGATACCTGCGCACCAATCGCACCTGTATTTAATTTATGCGCGCCAATGCTAATCAAAATGTATTCGTTGTACGGCGGTGACCGGGGCGATTCAAATTTTATTTTTAAACAAATATTTTGATTCCCTACGAGTTGTGGCGCGTACATAAATGCGCGACCGGAAAATGAAAACCGATCCGCAAACATAAATAATAATTTCCTCGCGTCCAACACCGAGTACGCGTTGTTTTCAAGTGGTACCGGAAACCGCGTGTGTAAAAAACCATGTTCCGGCGGAATATTAAGAAAAAACAAATTCAAAAAGTCCTACGTACAGTCGTAAATCTAATAAACAACACGATGATATATCGGTACGAATATTTCGGCTGAACAGAGATCTCGCGCGCAGCACACACACGCGCGCACGCATACACGTGTACCGAGTGTACACGCTATCACTATGTAAATTTTTCCGTCGCTGCATACCTGGCGGTCTTTCACGTGTCATCTGAGCCGGCGACTTTTCCCGCATCGGTACAACAATAATACACCTCTGTATACATGTATAAGTATAATCGTTTTGGGGCCTTCCGAATCGTTATTTCTTCCCCCCGTTGTTAACAAGCCGCTTGATTTACGACCGTGGTCGCTGTAAAACACATTCCGATTACAATACACAATAATATTATAATAATGCACGTAAAAACACGCGCGCGCCACAGCGAATGACTTAATTTCCTCGCCGGTGTTTGTAATGGCAACGGTAATAATAAAACCGAAAATAACGTACAAAAGCAAACTGACCGTCCGCCACCGCCAGAAAGAGCGTAGGCGCAATTGTTTCGAAACCCACGGACATAAAAAAAAATACATTCTACGTATGGAAAAAAAAAAAAAAAACAATCTAAACCACGGAGCGGTACCCATCCGACGTGTACGTACACACTGTATAAAACGAACAACACGATAAAATTAATGACGCGCGTTCATTTGTTATTTTATTTAAATTAGTTTCCACCGCGCGAGAAACCATATACATGCACACGCGTGTGTTGTTATTAATTTTTCGTCCGTTTCGTTTAATGCTTCCGAACGCATCATTGGACGGTAATAAAAATAATAATAATAACAACAATATGTCAATAGTAATTAATAAACAAACGTGTAAAAGCGGTCCGCGTAAAAGAATAGAACTCCTCGCGTACATCGTATACGTCACACTTGGGTTTTTCGACCTGTAAACGCGATGTGATTCATCACTATACGTTACGTGTTTTATTTTTGTGCAATTTATCACTGCGGAGTGTGGACGTGATATTACAACGATTCAAGCCGAGTGCGATTTTAACACAAATATATGTAATACATAGGTATATACGCACAATCGAATATTGTTAAACGCTCAAAAACCGTTTTCCGTCCCCATTTTCGACTTCGTAGCTTTCGCAGTCAAGGGTGGATAGGGTGAACAGACACCACTGATTGAACAGTTTAGAATTGATTTTCGATATTATACTTCTAAACGAATGTTAACGATGCGAGACCAGCTCAGTTATCAGTTGCACTCCGTCCTGTTCGGTTGAGTAATAGTATACGTCTCTCCCTTATCGCATTTTTTCTGTTCGCACGTATTTTTGTTATTATTTTAACTTTCATATACAATATTTTATTATGCCTTTATGCAACTCCTGCTCCGTTAACATTGTGTCGGCCCTGTCTGTAACTTGTACTGATTGTGATTTGACTTGGCACGCCAAATGTCAAAAACTCTCTAAGGAAGATGTAAACTATCTAAAAGAGTCAGACACTATTTGGAGATGCAGCAGTTGCTCTAACACCAAAAGAGCCTCGCTCCGACTTGATACCCCAGTCAACTCAGGTAACACTGATTTAATTGAAATAAAAGAAATTATACTTCAACTTAAAGAAACATTTCAAAAATTTAAAGAAGATACCTGTATCAATTTCAATAACCTAAACGTCAAATTTAATGTAATCGATAAGATTATTATAGAAAACAATATTTTAAAAACACATGTAATCCAACTAGAAAACAAAATTGAATTTATGGAACGCCGCCAAATATCAAATGATATTATCATTGATGGAATACCTGAAAACAAAACAGAAGACTGCACACAATTAGTCCAACAAATATGTAAAGAATTAAATTCAAATATAAACGTATCAACAATAAATGATTGTCATAGAATTGGTTTCAACCGTAACAACGCACGTCCCAGAAAAATTATAGTTAAATTCACAAATCACCAAGATAAAATAAATACACTTAAAGCTCGCCAAATAAAAAGAAATTTTTCTACTAAGGACATTGGTATACAGCCTGATATGCCTATTTACATCAGAGAAAATTTAACAACCAAAGGTAACAAGCTGTTCAAAGAAGCAAGAGACCTCAAAAAATCACTCAACTTCCAATTCGTTTGGACAAAAAACGGTCTTGTTTTCCTACGGAAAAACGAAACGGATAAAATCATACGTGTTGACAATGAGGAAGTAATTCTGAACTTAAAATCACAGTATGATCATTTAAACTCAACAAACCTAAATTCGTAAATATAAAATTTATATACTTATTAATATTATACCTATATTTTGATTATATTAATTATCATACACATATATTATCTCGTCTTTATACAAATCTAATATTACATTTCAAATTTATACATATTATTACCTTATACAATTATTATTTCTATGTTAAAACTCTCACACACATTCATTATCTTTATTACTGTATAATTGCCTTTATAGCCATATCAGAGGGCAACGTATTCATAGCGAAGCCATATGTATCTCAGAAAATAACTAAATCATTTATTTCTACAAAACATTATTCAGACTTCAGCTCCCTATTATTACTAAGGAATCATGTACCCAGCTCATTTATTAACACTTTAACCTTTATACACCTCAACAATATCTGTTATGAATAAAAACACTAATACATTATTATTTGACAATAATGTGGCAATAAATACTATTAATTGTCCTTTTGATAAACTAAACAACTTTATATATTTAAAAAACTCAATAAATATTTTCACTATGAATATTTGTAGCATTAAAAAACATTTTGATGAACTATGTATCAATTTAGATAACATGAACACCAAATTTGATGTAATTATTTTAACAGAGGCTTGGTTAGGGCTTGGTAATATATCAATCACTAATTTCTCAATTTCAGGTTATACAACTCATACAACTTTAAATAATAAAAATCAAAATGACGGTATTGTAGTATATTTAAAAGACACCTTATCTGATGTCTCGATAACAGAATTTAATACATCAGCACTAACAACTTTAGAAATCTCTTTCAAATTATTAAAAACGACCTTTCTAATCTATCCAACTTATAGATCTCCAAATGGTATTATTGATATAGCCCTAGAAGAATTAAACGATATAATACTGAGTAGTTCCATTCTAAAAATAGCTAAATATAAAATTATATTAGGTGATTTTAACATCGACATACTAAAACCCTCAAAAATAAAAGAAGATTATCTCATGCTAATGGCCCAGTTCGGATTTACGCCTGTAATTAAAAACATAACTAGACCTGAGTCCAATACTTGTATTGATCATATTTTTGTTAAATCTAAGTCTTTAGATCACATAAAGCCGATGGTTATTAAATCCAATATAACAGATCATTACCCAAACATAATTAGTATAGGGAACATACTAGACAACCGACATAATAAACCAAATCCTTTAAAAATATTTATAGTAGATGAAGTTAAGTTAACTGACCTAATTCAAAATTTCGAGTGGTCTGAAATGTATGATATTACCGATACTAACAGAGCTGCACATTATTTTACTGAAAAAATAACTAGCCTTAAAAAACAGGCTTCATCCGAAATTTCTTTTAATTCTAAAACTAAAAAAATTAAACCATGGGCAACCACAGCATTAATTAATTCCATAAGGCATAGAGACCACCTTCACCTTCAAGTTAGGAAATATCCTTTAAATCTAAAACTAAAAGACTTTTACCTTAAATTCAGAAACAAATTAACGTATTTAATAAAAGAAACTAAAACTAAATACTACAAAAAAGAAATATATAAATCCGGAAACAACACCAAACATAAATGGCAAATAATCAATGATATCATATCCAGAAACAATAAAACAAATAATCTAAATGAATTACTAAATAATCTAAAAGCTAATACTGACTCAAATGACAGGAAACCAGCTTCAATCTTAGCCGATAAATTTAATGACTATTATATAAATGTGGCAACTGATCTAGTAACACAATTAAAAAACGATACTAATGTAAACAATTTGTCTAACACCCATCGATCTAACAATACAATTTTGCCAAATAATTCCCCCTTAAATAAATTTGAGCTGATAACACATGAAGATATACTAGAAGCAACTTCTAAATTAAAAAATGGCGCATCGCCCGGTATCGACAACATATCCTCTAATCTTCTAAAAAAATATATTACTTTTCTTGTTAAACCTCTCACTCACCTTTTTAATCTATGTATAACCCAAAATAAAATTCCAGATGTTTTCAAAGTAGCGATTATAACACCCATTTACAAGAAAGGTCTAACTTCTATCATTAGTAATTTTCGGCCAATATCTGTAATATCAAATGTAGCAAAAATATTTGAAAAAATTATAAAAGCTAGATTAGTATACTACTTAGAATCGAATAACTTACTCTTTGAACACCAATATGGTTTTAGACCCAATAAAAGCACTGATCAAGCCATAGCTAATGTAACCAAAATGATCTATAGTACACTGGAAGACGGAAAAAAATGCGCAACTATTTATCTTGACCTGGCGAAAGCATTCGATACTGTGGACCATGTAAAGCTTCTAAAAAAAATGTACGACATAGGTATTACTGGTTCGGCTCACTCACTATTCGAATCATATTTGGAAAAAAGGAAACAGAGGGTTAAAATAAATGATACCATCTCTAGTGAGCAAACTATTATATGTGGTGTTCCTCAGGGTACAACAATTTCTCCTGTACTCTTTAATATTCAGTTAAATGATATAAAACTTCTAAACTTAAATAGTAATATTATTTGTTACGCTGACGATACAGTACTGATTTGTAGTGGTTTAACCTGGGAAGAAGTTTTCTCTAATATTGAGGCTGATTTACTATCAATTAAAATCTGGCTAAAGGAAAACAATCTATTTCTTAATTTAGATAAATCAGCCATACTACTTCACTCCCTATCTGAATGTACCCTACCTACCTTAAATGAACTAAAAATCCATGAATGTAAAACTTTATTATTAAATAACTGCCTGTGTAAATCGGTTTCCATTGTGAAAAATTACAAATACTTAGGTATCGAAATGTGTCACGATATGAAATGGAAAAATCAAATTATAAATACTACCCATAAGTTGAGAAAGATGATTTTCATCATGAAATCTCTACGTGAAATACTAGATTGTAAAGACATAAAACTTATATATTTAACTCTCTTTGAACCTTTAATCACATATGGCATAATTGGCTGGGGTAGCGCCTATGATAATATGCTATTACAACTTCAAAAATGCCAAAATACTATTATTAGAGTTGCTTGTAACAAAAAATGGAGATATCCTACAAAAAAATTATATGAAGAATTTAATGTACTTAATATAAATAAACTATATATAAAAACCTGTACCATTTTCCTAAAAAAACATAACCTGTTATCCTCTGTAAACCACAAAGTTAACACTAGATATGCTTCTAATAACTATTTGCTAAAATTTCCCAAAAAAGCTGGATGTCGTAAAATGTATGATTTTGTTGGGACACATACACATAATATAATGCCCAAAGAAGTGGCTAATATGTCCCTTACTTTTTTCAAAAAATACATAACCCATTGGCTTCACCATGAATACGATGCTACTATATTGAAGTATAAAGATTAATTTGTTTTTACAACTAACATTGTTTTTTTATATTTGCTGTTCTTATATTTCTTATATTATTGTACTTATGTTTATTGATATTGATTTTTATTGTGTATTTGAGTAGGTATTTAAAGAGAAAATGTTAAATGTTAAATGTAAATGTATTGTATTAAGATAACTCCTAGGCCTCCACACGAGTTTAAACTCAGTGAGGCCTAGTAATCTTTACCGATATTAAATAAAATAAAAAAAAAAAAAAAATACTTCTAAACGAATGTTAACGATGCGAGACCAAATGACATTTTAACGTATGAGTATTACCTATAGTAACTGTGCATACATAAAAACAAATAGAATCCTAATTCCTATAGAGATTGAACTGTACGACGGCACAGACTATCCAAACCGTGACTCTATATGCAGTGTATAATACGACCGTAACGTTTAATGTTGAAAACAAATGAATTTCACGTCTAGTTTTCTCGAGTTTAAAATATCACTAATTATAATTGCATTATGATCGACTGTTTTGAACGGTCGAAAACCGTTTTCCGTCGCCCCGTTTTCTACTTCGCATATTATTCGTGGTCAACACAACACGTAGTGCTGTTATTATATTTGTTCTTCCGCCGACGCATTTATATCATACGGTTATATACCTATAACGAGATAAAAAAAAAATCGTAAGGAACGGCACGTTTAATCGATTCCGTGCAGAGTGTTTTTTTTTTTTTTTTCAGGAAGCGAAACTGACGACGTGTTCCGCGCACATAGGTCCGTCGTAATTTCGTAAATCGTGTCTCGATAAAAATTCTCGAAAACCTTAACCGGAAAGTGCAGCGGTGCACGGGTAGGCGGGTGTGTGGCAATACACGTAATATTATGATTACGCTGCTTTTCTTCCAACAATGTTCACACCGAAGATGACGTTCACCGTGCGCGAGATAACTATATAAATATAATACATTGTACCGCGTGTAGGTAGGTGCTAGGTGGTTTTACCTTGTTATAATAATATAATGATAATAATAATAATAAAAAACAGCCGATTAATAATAATTATTATTTTTTTTTTTTTATAACGTCTCACGATCGTGAGTTTTTAATCTCGATAATGGATTTATACTCGGCGAGACGGAGATAGACAGAGAAAACGTTTACTTTTTTTTTCTCTTTATTATTATTCTTTCCTTCGTCGGTTATTACACGTACACGCGCGCGCGCGCGCCCCGTCGCATTTACGTACACACAGTACACGTATATAACCATTATAACAGTCGTTTATCACGGCCGCGGAACGAGATGGTGTGCCCGTGATTGTAGAACGTGCGAGTAATAAAATATTTATCGTAATAAGTGATTATAATGTGCTAAAATTAAAGACGGTGCCGACCGCCGATCGATCGGCTACGCGTACGAAAACATATTATTATAATACACCGGTATGTACCTACGTACGCGGCGGACACGAGATGAAAGTTTACCGGACGAGCCGCTGCGACGCGTCGCGGACGAGACGGTCTTACGTCTTACGGGCGTATCGATGCTAGAACAGCGGTGTGTTGCATGGTGTTGGAAACACGAATTCGTTTTCTCGGACGGAAGCCTGTGCTTGAGTTCCGACCCGGTAAGTTTTCAGCTTCACGGCAAGATGCAACGGAGGAGAACAACAAAGAAAAACGAAAATCGTAATATTCCGATTTTCAACACTGATTTAGAAGCGAAACGTTTTAGCCAAAAACAGTTGTTTTTCCCCTCCTTCGCAATCGCAATTTTGCGATCCCGTTTACGTAACATTAGCCGAACACATTTTCCCGATACGTAACTCGTACAGAGGTGCGACCGCGACGAAGGATATATGTATTACGCTCCTCGTACGTCATGTCGACATAGCAGTACGGTCGTAACAATATTGCTCGTGTGTTTTTTCCAAGATAATTTAGCCAGGGCCCCCACAAGGGTGTTGCTGTTGGGCCTAGAGTACAGGGGCCTGATTATTTTAGGGGCCCGTGGGCTCGTTTAAATTTGTTTGGAACTTTTATAAAAAAAATACATATGTAATATAAATTAAAAAATATTCGTTTCTCTTTGTTTTAGATAATATTGTAGTAAAAAAATAAAAAGACATTATTACTATCAAAATGCTTGTGAATCTTGATTATTAATAATTTATGGTAAATTGTATTATTGGAAGTCTAATAAAGGGTCCGGACAAACATTTAGTACAGGGGCCCAGAATTTGATGTGGGGCCCTGAATATAGGTATACGACGGACGTAAAGCTGCGCGTTTACAGGGTTCACTTTTGACGAAGATTTCGGTTGAAAAATCCATTGTGAATTAAAAACAAACGATATGCACACATCGTATCATAACGTTGTATACTGCAGTGATCGACCACGTTTGACAACAATATGAACAATAATGTTTGGTCGAGTACAACTTCTTTTTTTTCGCTTTGAGCGAATCGCTCACGTCGCTAGAACTCACAGAATTTGTAACTCAAACAAACTGGGAACAAAGTCATTCTTATTGATTTTCATTCAAATTCAAGCACGTATCCCGTGGTCCTATATAATTTGAATGGTTTATTTTCAGGATTGGATGATTCGTCCGCATAATACGAGTATAGTCATCGAAAATGACTTGTGCAGTCAGGCCCGTGCGCAAGGAGGGGGTTTAGGGGTTCAAACCCCCCCTATGACCGAAAAGATTGTGTTTTTCACTTTTGATCTATTATATGTAAAATTTTATAATCATATTTGTAATAAAGCATAACATAATAAAATCAAGATTTGGCTGAGGCTGTTAAGTTAGCAGATGCAGTATAACACGAACTTCAGCAAAGAAGACAATATTCTACAAATAACTTCAACAATATTTTTGTGACCATAGAAGATATTTGTAAGAAGTACAATATACCTGTGACTAAACAGAGACTTGCCTCACGTCAAACTAACCGTTATAACATTATAACAGACTCCCGTAGCTGATGTATCTATTCTATACAGTTTTTTTCCAACCCCCCCCCCTCCCCCCATTATGAAATCCTGCACACGGGCCTGCGTGCAGTAAACGTAACTATCCGCACCTCGGCTGCACCCCTTTACAGGTATTTATTTATAAATGCATGCGCGTATTATATTCCATCTCGGCGTACATATTAATATGATTATAGTTAAATCGAATTACGTTCGCGCGCGCTACAGCCGTAGATAATAATGTGTGTTTATACATTTTTATTATTCATTTAAGCCTCAACAACTAAGGTATTATAGACAATTTTTTTCAATATTACTACGTGATTAATCTTAGAGTTAGAATGTAAAAAAAAAAAAAGTAAAACAGCGAAAGATAATAATATTAGACTGTAAAGTTAATTGTAAATTAGGTTGTAAAGTTAGAACTTTGTTGGAGTTTTTGAGATCAGGTCCGAGTGCTTCGTCTAGGTTTTGTGGTATGCCTAGAGAAATCCTGGTATTTATATTGTACACGCGTTTGTTTTACACAATAATTATTACCATGCGATTTTCATGTATATATACAAACTATAATATATATTGTTGCGTTACGCGCGTCGTCTAAATCACCTCCGTTTTCTCAACAACCTTAAATTATGTTACTATGTATACGCGCGCCGCTTGCATTAATATAATTTTACCCAAGCCGTTATTACCGGTCTCGCGGGACGGGGGGAAAAAATGTATAACAAATATTAAAATTGATTTTAAATGGCCATATTTATGTATAAATACATAATATATGTATACCGATAGTTGTTTAGAACAAAATGTTATCATAAAATATTATGCGTGTATGTGTAATACGTACGAGGTAAAACGTTTTTTTTTTTTTATTATTAATTTACGAGCTGAGTGAAGGTTTATTGATTTTATAATGGATTTATTTTTTGCGGCCGTAATCATTTTTCGTTTTAATAATAATCTAATTTTAATTGAGATTCGAACATTTCAAACTCGAACAGAGCAGCTCTTACCGCGGATGGGAAATTCGACACGAATTAATTACGTCCTAGTTGTTTAGAAAATCATGTTAATTCCGCCTGGTTTCAAAATTCTCCGCGGCTATACTGTATGTGTGAACGAACGCTGCCTTCGAATTAAAATCCCAAATTGATGTCTAATCATGGGTATAATTTTCGGTAAGAATATAATACATATATTCTCTACGGTTGATACACCAATAGGCGTATTTTATACGTGTACAAATCTCAACTTTCAAGCGTAAACAACTTTTTAAACGGGTAATCACATGGGGTAATGGAGTTGCGCAAACAAATTCGTTTGTTCTTTATATTAATTCAAACGGTTTCGGCGTAAACACATGTTTGTTTTCCCTTTATATTTCTGTGGAAACAACATTTTCCAGACCTCGAACGGTTCGTATCATAATAGCTCACGAGCCGGATAGGCCCTGTATAGCTGCTATTGACTTCCGACGCGCGTACCATTTACTTATTCGTACTTCAAGCCAATCGAGCGCAATATCACCGTCGGATACGTGGCGTACGACCAACGCATTTAATTAACCGTACAGTGCGTATACCGTCGTACAGCATGTAATTACAGCGCGCAAGCGCACCGCGTCGTAAATTGATAACGTATCCTTAATATACTTATAAAGCGCACTTAATATAATTCGATCGGAGCAGGTAATATACGTGTATACTGACGACGAGCACTATAATAGCATATGCGTGTAATATTATTAATACGTACGTGTAACACACGATGTACACGGAATTTCGTAAACAATAATTATTATTACCGAACTAATAACGGGACCGGGGACGGCGCACGGGAGCGAAAAAAAAGACAAAGGGTGTGTGGGTTTGTATTATTATAGTATAGTGTGTGTACTAGTTTCCTAAACCGAAAGGAAAAAAAAACCCCCGAAGGAAGGAGAGAAAATAATAAAATTGTTTAAAATTAGGGTTGCGTGTTTGTGTGTTTTTTGCCGAGTTAATTTTATTGGTGGCATGCTAACAGCTCGTTAAGGCGGTTCCCCGACTTAAGGCTTCGGCTTGAAATGCCCTGTCTGTGTGTATATTATGTGTACCCAAAAGGTGTTGGATATCGTATCGGATATTATCTCGGTTCAATCTAGCTTGCACGCGGACCGGTAGAGTGAATACGTTCCCTGTCTCGGTGCCGCGCCGGTGCGAACGCGTGTACATCGTTGTTACCTAAAAACGTGATTGCGCGGAAATGTACAATAAATTAATCGGACACACGAAAACGACGATTTTCTAACGATACGCGCGTTTTATATTTGATCGCTGTGCGTTTCTCACCACTGTCGCCTGCAAATGAACGTTTTAGCCAGTCGACGTACGTGCAGTGTACGTGCATATAAAGTATATCTGTCGCGTCCGCTTAGTTAAACCACTCATTTCATGAATCCATTTAGTGAAAATTACATTTTACTACACAATTTTGTCCTTTTCATAAAGTGGATGAAATTCATTTTGTCCACATTCTGTAATATTATACTATTTTATACGAGTATTTTTGGTGTTGGGTAATTGTACGATTTGCACTAGGTAATTGTGTATAATATGATAATAATATAATATAACCTTAAGTAATGAAACATAAAAATTAAATTAAAGTTTACTTAAACTTTATTTTATATTTTATTATTTACTTTTACATGGTTCAGAGTTATGGCAACGACTATTGCGCAAAATTTTTTTTTAAAAACAGCCACATCTTGATGTGTCAAACTTCGTAAGGCAATACAAAAAGAGTACTACATTCCGAGACGAAAATGATTTTAATGAAAGAGGACAAATGGACCTAATTGATTTTCAGTCTGTTCCTAACTGTTCCAGTTTGTTGAAAAAAAAAATTGTATAAACTAGGGACTAAACATGGAACGATCAAAGGATGGTAGAGGAGGAGATTGCTTAAAAAAATGTGAGAAATTTTAACGAGTGACGAGGTTTTGTTGGACAAAGAACTAACTATTCGAGAGACTGTCAAAGTCACAACAAGGGTTTTCTTCGTATTCATGTAAATCGAAAAGTCCATGTCAAACATCAAGATGTGACTATTTTAAAAAATATAACAGTATAATATTACAGAATGTGGATAAAATGATTTTCATCCACTTCATGAAAAAGTCAAAAAATTGTCCATGTAGTGTAGTAAAATGTCATTTTCACTAAATGGATACATTTCATGAAGTGGATGTCCACTTCATGAAATTAGTGTTTTCTCTAAGTGGACGCGACATATACATACCTATATGATAATATGATAAAAACAAATCACTCGGAGTCGCGTCGACATTATTATTCATTACAATATTATCTCCGACCGGAGCGCAATAATTATGCACAACACGTTATTATTATCGGAACACTAATCGCTGTACAAAATAATTTACTGTTACACGCGGATCCTGTTGAAGTCCCTGGGTATTCGAATTTTTTTTTTTTTTTACCAACGGGTCTTATATTATATAGATGCACTTTATTAATTTTACTAACGGTTTTTGTTGTTGTTGTTGCTGTCGATTTTACGGCGATAATATTGTGTAAACACGTATTTTAATGGAGAATTTTGATAAAATACAAACGATCGAATAATCGGAAAATTAATAACGCGTGTGTGTACAACTATATATTATCCGCGGCATACGTATAATATAATATTAGCGGTACAGGTCGTGAACACGAACGAATTTCCACGGTACTGTTTTTTTTTTCCTTTTCGAATAATTGATTTTTCGAGTCTATGGACGGGGGTGTAGGTACTCGAAATATTCTACTACGGCGTAACTTCATAATGAATCTCGAGTATTACTATTAGATACGATCTTGAAAATTGTAAATTATTAATAATAAAGGACCGCGGTACCTTGATTGTATGTATATATTTCGGTTAAACTGTACCTATATACTCAGCGTGCTCAACTAATAACATGATGGTCTTAGGTCATGCATACAAATCCACAAGTTTGATAACTGTAAACTAAAAAAAAAAGGCATTAGAATCATGATAACACCTATTCAAGGATATGAGCGCGGTGTCAAAGTTTCTTGTACGTTAAAACTTTGTTAGCTGCGTGATGCGTGAATACCTGATTTGCATGTACTTGCATGAGTCTTACCGACTGTAATATTATGTATATATGTATGAGCTGGAAAATAATAATTAACGTCATAAAAATTAACGAGGGCTAAAATCGTTATAACCAATTTATAGCTGATAAATAACGCACGTGGAATATATTTGTAATAATAATAATTTATGCTTCTCAAATTTAAATAAAAAGTAGAAATATATGTCTTACATGATATTCTAGTTGAATTTGTAAAATGTTTATAGTACGAATATATTGTAACCGAATTTCGTTTTACAGTTTATTTTAGTAAAATATCATTTACAGCGATATACCTTCATAAAGCATAGCGTTTTAATCACTTGTTTATATTTTATGTAAGGATTAGGCAGTTATGGTGGAAATATTTAAAGACTTGATATCGTTCCCATTAACATTTTTACCTCGTAGGTGTACGAATATGTTGAAATATAAACCTATCGTATAATGCGATTTTGTGTTCATGAAAAGTTGTAGTTGACTCGAGTCCATGAAAATAGAATGAATGATCCAACAGTGAAATACTCGGTATAAATCGACTCAAAATGTTATTACGTTCCATGCGAGAAATCTCATAGTTGTTTTATGATTTGTTCTCATCGTGTACGCTTGATTTGTTACAATATATAGGTATTGTACACATGTATGGGTATTATTAATATGCATTGGCGTTTGTCAATAAAATAAACTTACCTGCGATACTCTAAAAATGTGCCCGATGAAAAAAAAACTGTGCGCCTACCGGGGTCGTACCTGCGTACCTACGTAATACGCACGATTGTCAATAAATACACAGACACCGTATTATCATAATAAATGAGAGTAAAAAAAAAAAAAAACAGTACGATGCAAGATGGTTTATTATTTTTTATTACTATTAATTTTGTAGTAATATACAGTGGGCGGTATTAAATAAAAAAAATAAAAAACCGATATTGATATATTATTCAAGATAGGCTTGGAAGGATATCAAGTGTTCATTGGACTGTTTAATTGGAAAAAAAAAGTTCAGCCGCCGACGAGACGGCGCGACGCGTCGGGGGGGGAGTGGAGGGAAAAAACAACAGCAACGGCGAGGGGGAGGGTTGAACAACGTTGTAAAGAGGTAATATAAATTGGAGCGACCTGCAGTGGCGGGTCGCATCTTGAACAAGTTTAATTACGTTTGTTCCGCAGCGCGTTTGTATAATAAAATTTGTCCGGGTTAATTTTACAGCTCATTTAATTCCTCTTAACGGCAATCGAACGAGCTTATAATTAATTCAACGGGCACGTCTCTCTTGTACGCCGATCCTCGCCGGGACCGTATACCTACAACAAAACTCTGCGTACGCCGATATGCTAATAACACTATAACAGCATGTTTAACGTTTAAAAATGAATCCGATTCACGCGTGTACCTACACGTAATACACTACACGTGTATGTTCACCGCACTCGCCGCCGCCGGTTCCGCAATAAATCCGTAAGAGCTAGGTATATTGTGTACGACGCGCGGTGAATGGCAATCGTTCGTAAGATTTGTTATATCTTATTACTTTTCCACGGTAAATGTTTCACAAAAACATTCCGCCGATACGATGCGCGTACGATTTAAGTAACAATTTTAAATTTAACAAATGCCGCAATGGTGACGGATACGAAGAAGACGCATGCGAGGGTCATCACTTCGAAGGGATACGAAGCCCGTTCCAGCTCCGTTCGTCGTCTGACGAATATTGTTTTGTATCTGTTGATTGGGATATTGAAAAATATAAATAAATGCGAGTAACAGTAATTTATTAATAAATAATATTTTTTTCGCGGTACTCGACTGATCGTTGGGATATTTTCAGTGATAGACCCTTCGTCTATCCTTCTTTGGTTTAAAAGTCCCTTCTTTCCTTCGCGTTGTAACAACAATATTCGTACCTTTTTCCAATATACGTACCGCAAACTATGTTACTAATTATTAATGACCTTATTGCAAGGATACGCCTATGACGTGAAACCGTAATATTTATTTGATCATGTACCTATTATTGATCCGATTATTTCGAGAATGGCAACTGTTCTTATTTCTAAATTTTTTTCACATATTAACGGATTTTTATCGTGCGCGATTTGTTGTATTTTATTGATTATTAATTGAGTATTTAATTTAAATACTGCGGTTTGCTTTTCACACATGGTTTTCACACCACTGTTATGGTTTCGCGTTGATTATTACAAGTTATAACACACTAACAAAGTATAATTTAATTATTCATACCATTTCAAATACGAATGACTGTTCATAGAATTCGAGAAATACGAGTATTTATCATTTCAATGGATAATTTCAAGCTTCACGCGGTCTAAGATTATTAATGTTTTGGAAAGTTGATCCAAAACCAATAAACTTCTTAATCCTATCCTGCGCGGTCGGAGTGAAAAAAAAATGAAAATAATACATTTTTCGTAACACAGGTCAGGCATATAGATTATGGGTATGCATGTACGTGTACAACGAATACGTGCACGTGTAACATTGACAGTTCTCACGTCAGGTATGTCGTTTTGAGAACCGGCCGAGACGAGTCGGATACGATTAAATAATTATTATTAGTAAATTACACACACACACACACACATGTTCACATTTATAATGTACACGTGTTGTATATATTTTGTCGAGTGTGTAGGTACGTACGAGTATATTGATCTCCGCGGACGTTTAAGGGTGAGGGGGAGGGGGTTAAACGATCTGTGTGTTAATAATGTCGTGTGTAAACACGTATAGTATAGCATTGTAGCGAAGGTACTCGTATATAGTAGCAGCGGTCAGAGTTCCGAAAACGATAAGTTTCGAAGTGTCCCCTACCGGTCTCCGCGGCGGCGGCGTGGGTCATCGACAAGAACCGCACCAATTTACCGGCCGTATAGCCGTGTTGTTGCGCCGCGCACCGTATCATTATATTTCACTTATACATCGGAGGGAACGTAAAAGAAAAAAGAAAAAAAAATACAAACACGTACACGTAATAATATTATACGCGCGTACGGAACGCAAAGAGCTCCACCTTCTACCCCGTGGCCATCGGAGTCGTAAGACTAAACAGAAACGTTCCCTCCACCCCTCCGCCCGTTCGCCCCTCGCCCCGGCCGTGGGGCCCCTTCGTGTACGTGTGCATCGTAATTACAACCCGTGCAGGCCGACAGTAATGACTTAATACGGTATATAATGACTTATTTACAGGCGATCCGGACCGGGTAATAATAATTTTCTAGTAAAAATATAATATTTCATATTTATACATGCACACACGCGCGTATTATACGCTCTACGTGTAGCTATACTATCTCGAGTATTCTTTTCTCTCTCTCTATATCTATATCTCTCTATCTATCTCTATCTCTCTTTCGGCACACATGGGCTGCGCGGGCTAGAATAACCGGTATGTTATTTTTATTTTTTTATTCTTCTTCCACACAAACTATATAATATAATATTATTACGTCCGTGCGGGAGAAAAAAAAAAAACGTTCGGTTCGAGCTACCTTATACACACCGCCACGTAGTCCTGTGTATTATAATAGTCGTAATATAATTACACATCGTATTGTTATTTCGGTAAACAATTTTTTCTAGGGGTCTCCGAATGTCGTGTTACCGTACTACAGTGTGTTACATTTACACACACACACAGGTTATTATTATTATTATTATTATTATTATTATTATTATTATTATTATATTGGGTCGATGCACGCGAACGCGGCACCTGTAATCGTCCGAGTGTGTTGGCGCCCGGGCGGGGATTTTTCGAATTTAATTTCCGAACGATTTGGCCGGTCTCGACGGTGCGCGTTCGTCGTTTTAAACAATATATTTTATTAGACCATCACGTGTTGAAAGTTTTCACGCGCGAGAAATATCGCTCTCTATATTATTGTATATTATTCTATATTAGTGTATTATATGGACTTTTACGCTCAACGATATGCTAATACTACAATAACATACCCAGTTATAGTTTCAAGCCCTTACGTTTATTATTTTTAGACGACAAAATAACCCACGTCGTATATTCGTACATAAATATTTACGTTATTCAACGAATTTCATTTGAAGTATCCGATTTTGTCAACATTTTTAATTGGAATACATATAAGTATAAAAACCTTGTACTAACATTTTTAAGCATTAAGTATAAAAACAAAAACACATTTTGTTCGTATTTTAAATATGTGCTTATAAATATCACAAACCGCATCATAATATTTCAAAAATCATATATAAATTCTTTAAATGCTAAGATCAGTGCTCGTAAATGTTTCAAGTCGCCGAGGCTTCTTTAAGAAGCTACGCATAATATTTTTAAGATAATAAAGAAATAACTAATATAGTTTAATCATAATTTAAAATTTAATTATCAAAAAATAAAGAATACACAAAATCTATTTCTACTCAGCCCTACAAATTACAATAATATAGTATTTTATCTTGTAAGATCATACAAGTTTTACGTCAAAATTAATAATAAAAAAAAAAACGGTGGTGCAATATTATATTATAATATAATACAGTTCCAAAATCTACGACACGATCCACAGGTTATTTTCTTATATTTTTACAAGCCGAGTACCTGCACTGATTATAATTAGGTACGCGGTATGTATTTTTTTATATAATCTGCGTAATAAAACGGAGACGCGGTGAAAAGTTCAACGTTTGTTTTTTACGACTCCTCCGTTATAGCTAATTTAAGTTTTTCCCTAAGTATCCGCTGCTACCTGCGCTTACATAGTGCATACATATACATATATATGTATAATGTATATAGGTTGTACGTATACAATAAATGTGTATACTGTACGCTGTGTCACTGGAAATGTTTTTTTAATTACGTCGTACTACAATTAATTATTTCCTCAACTTTTTCGAAACCCTCCGCGAAAACGTCGCATTTTTAATTATAAATCCACTTTGTTTTACGACAATATAATATACATGTATATTAAAAATTAAAATACCATAGCGTGTACCCACAACCACTGGCAGCACACGTATAATACTATATAGAACGGTGTAGGTGCGCACCGTACAGTTGCGTCGTTATGACGCCGCATATTATGTGTGCATATACGCGCAATAATAAATCTCAGGTAAAATGAAAAAAATTATAATGCTCGCTGATAATTATCGTCCGTATACATATAATATAATAATAATATATATATATAATAATATATATATATATCAAATATATATTTTGTGAATGGTTTATTAATATAATGATAAAAAAATAACGATAATTCTTCTAAAAGCCGGAATTGAAAATCACACGTACCTGCGGTATGGCTGTGTTTAATAATATAATATGTGGTGTAGCCGGTACCCGCTCTTCTATACTACCTATTCATTACGGTATTTGATACTTATTATTTATTAACATAATGATAATATAAACGGCTTAACGCGTTTTTTGTCGATATTATTTTCCACGGCACTCGTTTTAACCTGCCCACTTGGATGGAATTTGTAAAATTAATAATTCAAATGCGGTTACGCGTCTGCCCCCCCATCCCCCCCTCCCTTAACCCGGTACCACCGCCGCCGAGTCTCGTACCGGATAAATAATTATTATGATAGAACGATTGCGCAAACTAGTTTATAATGGCGTGTTTCGCGCGTATAATACATCCCTATAGTACCTATACGTTATAACATAATAATATGTAACGTCGTTTCGCCGAGTACGTATGTCGACACTAATCGTGTTACATTGTTTTTCTCTGAGAAATGTTCACGTGAAACGAATATAGTATTGTTGCGAACCTCTGGGAACATCCGAAATCGACAGTACGGTCGCGTATCGGCTCCAGCGCTGCATAACGAGATCGAGATCGGCATACAATGTGAACGAATGCTACATTTTTCGATTTTTAACCACGCAAGGTGTATACAGAGACGTAGACACGGGTGGGGGAGGGCTAAGGGGGCTATATCCCCCCCCCAATTGACCGTATTTATCTAAGCCAACAATTGTTATATACTTGATCAGTGGCGGCTCGTGGGTTTTTTTAATGAAGTAGTGCACGTCCAAAAAAAATATACCCAATGTTATAAATATGTTATGGATCTTATTAATAATAATTGTTTACCAATTTCAGTTATTTTTACGGGAACGAGCCCTTCCCCATCCGAAATTCCTGGCCACGCTACTGGGTGCAGTATGCACTCATTTCGATAGCCCTCTGGTCGATTACCATCGCGTACCCGGTAACACGTACGATAACCGCGTATGACGTACAGGGTTCGGGTAGAACATAATTCGCACAGGTACACGTTTCGTTTCGCATTTTTCACCATTACCTTGTGCACTCGCACCGCTGTGCGTTCACCAATGGGCAATGCTACGTGGCGCCTTTTGGCCACCACAACTTATTATTATTATTTTACGTTTCCTTCGCGCGAAACGTCGTGACGCCCGGCACGTACCTATGTATACACGGCTATACGGATATACTATTAAAATATAGTGGGCTTACGATAAATTATATTGTACACGTACGAGTGGCTGTACAATATTATATATGAACGTAATGTACGGTCGCACGTTTCGTAAAAACGACGCTGGCCGGCGTTGCGCCGCGCGCGGTCGACAGTGTTTTATTCCTCTTGAATATCATTATACCGTACATATATACCTGTACTCTCGGAAAGGGTTTCGCCTCGCGCCGGGGTCGCCGGGACGGGGAAAACGAGTTTTTGAAAAATTACTTCTGACGTGATCATTGAAAAAAAAAAAGAAAAAAAATCGTACTATTAATTAAACGGGTATCGTACAAATAGCCGGTGCGCCGCAGCCCCGTGCGTGCACATTTATATTACGTACGCGTATTATACACGCCGCGGAGGAACAGACTATAATAAAGTGGTAAAAAAAAAAATTGATTTGTGGGCTGTTGGTCGCAGCTGGAAACCTTACACGTAACTAACGGCAGGCGGTCATAATTCACCGCGCATTCCATCAGCGGAACCCGAATCGTAATGATATTATGATGTCTAAATTAGTCGTCCCGGTGTGTATATATCGGTTCTGCGCACGCGTTATAATACCTAATGTATAATAATGTTATAAACTGCAGTGCTCTGCGCTGCGCACTGTACGCGACGTCGCGCGTATTTATATATACAGCTTATTAGTATATAGATGCGGATAAGTGCGGTCAAGTGCAATTATCGTCATAATTAAATCCAATTTAATTGAAGTATATATTGTCTGTTATTTGTCAATCGTGAATTTTTATGTATTATACTTGTAAAAGTTTACTCCCCATTTATGTAACGCTCGACCGACCAATCGACGATCCGTCGACCGAGCTTCGTTCGCTCAAGTCTCCGAGAACCATAGTCGTCCGAATCACGTCTTATTATACTAACTACTATATACTAACTTTTTGTCACCATTCGTGACCACATTTTGATTATACTATACTCGTCGAGTTAGCCTCATCATGTACTTTTATTACAATTACATTTGCGTCCATTTTCTTACAACTTACCTTTTATAAGTCTTACTGGTATGCATGCAGTGTGCACAATGCACATATTACATTACCAAAGAGTCATATGACTTTTATGACACTATGACTCTTTTTGGCAATGATTTTTCATAATTTTGTGAATATTTCAAATTACTTGCAAAAAATGTAACTACATAATATTGGCACCGGTTCGGAGCTGATCATACAAAGTCGGGGGCTACATAAAGCTGACCCCCGGTTTTAAAAAATATATTTTCGCTACGAAGGAATAGGTTGCACATTTTTTAATGCTGGTTGCAATTAGTTGCTAAAAAGTTGTTAAATTTTTGTATCAATTTTGAATGCATACGACTAAGGTTTCGGGCTAACTTCACAGACGTCTAAATGCAACTTCTTCAGGTTGGGCATTCTTCTATGCACTTTTGTGATTATTTATTGCACGTACTGCTGATCAACTTTGATTAAGCTGAGCATAGAAGCGCATCGAACAATATGTTCCTTGTCGGATTGTTGATGGTCGAAATCGGCTAAACTGCTCAAGAGGCAAAAGCACCTCGACATGCGCGTAACTAGGTTGTTGTCGCTTTTCGTGTTCCACACATGCCACCACAAACAATAAAAATTATTAAAGGCGGATCATGTCTGTATACTATGTCAACGCACACCTATAACGATCTGATTCCAACTTGTAATCGTTATTTAAATTAGACTTTATTCATTGATTCTCCGCACGTGTTAACTCAGTTAACTGGTCTCAAAATCATCGATATTAGCTATTATTAATTCTAATTCAAGTATAACCCTTCGCTTTGTCCGTTGCACAACAACGAATAAAATGTAAATCCATGTATTGTACAGTCTGCAGAGTACAGGTCTCTAATTTAATAAATACTAAAACCTGTTTAACTGTTTTAAATTTTCAGGTGATTTAATTTAATTTATATTACTTATTTTGGTTTTTGAGGGATGTGTTTATTCTCAACTATTATTCATATGGATCGCCAGCTTTAAGAAAGATTCTCAATTAGAGAAATGTATCTTCGATTACTCGGCGCGAACGGATGATAAACGAAATATTGCGTTCACGTATAAACTCCGCGGGAATATAAAGGTACTACTATTGTACCTATACTTATTTCGATTATGCGCGACGATGATATAATGTAGAAAAAAAATTAGTGGAAAAAAAAAACATTTAAAAACCCAACGAAAAGAAGTCACATCGTTTATCAACTACTCGTACACATAATATTTATAATACTCGAAATGGTTTTAAGACGAAATCATGATTTTTAATAATACCTTATTGTCGGAAAACATAAAAAAAATGGAATACCAAACATTTGATAATTTTACCGATTATACACTACACACGTATGATAAGCTGCCCGATTCATATAATATGCGTATATATTATTACGTAGTATACTTCAGAGTGAAGCGGTTTGTTATTACGGGGTTTAATACGAGTGCACACGCAGCGTACACGGATACATTATACGACGTACGTGATAACGTAACAGGTGCACCCGGGCAGTGGTATTTATACGTGTTTATTAAAATAAATTGTGTTCCCGAATAATGCGACGTTTGTCGGTTGCGTCGACTGTAATTTGGAACGTACGGAATAATAAATTACGAGAAATAATGTCTTAATTTCCCGGCGAGGAGGCGGCACACTTCATAAACCGAGTTCCCCCTGCGTGAGATTTTACGGTTTAAGTACGTTTTTATTACTATTTAATTTCGAAATCATTCGGCGCGAATGACGGCTGCGGCACGGGGGTCGGGCGCGGGGGGGTGGGGAGGGGGCGTGAGCGACGGGAGGGCACGGCGAGAAATATTGTGGTAGCACCCTTTCGTTTTGGCCGCCGCGCGCGCGCGCGCGTACAAAAGATTTAGGAGATTATTATTGAAATAAGATGCGTTCGCGTGTGTAAGTTTGTGTGCGTGTGCATGTGTGCGTGTGTGTCTATGTTTGTGTGCACCGTTATAAAGGTTCGCGTGGGCCCACTCTTCGTCGACCGGACGTCGAAACGGCTAATTCCAGTCATTTGGTTTTTTTTCCCGGGCTAATGGATGTTAATATTATTATTATTATTATTCGTTACGTGTGTACTGCTCGTGAGTACGTATACTTTTGTACACCGCTGTGTACACATCTATCCGTGTACGCACGTAGTGACCAACGGAACACGTCCCGGGTCCGGGGGGGGGAGGGGGAGGGTGTTGGCGGCGATATGCGTGTGCAGTGATAAGGATCGCCAACAGGGCAAATTAATAACGATATCGGTACGGGGAAAGCTGTTTTTAATTAGACCGTTACGATGAATTTTTAATTTTTAATTTGCGCCCAACACAACCGCGCCGAATGCGACTTATCGCGTGTGCATTTTTGCGCACCGTTTCTTCCCGTGTGCGAACGAGAGTCGTCCCCTGCAGTTCGGCGTGATGCACAAACGAATCGCGAGGATATCGGCGATCGTGTTTGGCTGTCTATTTCTCCGTATCTAAATCTACATGCAACGTGCAGCACAGCAAAATATAATGCTACTGGAAATGTGTGGCGTTTATGTTATGCGTTTGGAGTTTAAACAAGCGACGGGCAAGGATATTTTTAAGGACCTATCTTTTTTGTAGAATATTGGCTGACGAAAAATGTTTAAAAATCTGATGCAACATCTTTCGATATTCTACCGAAAAATATTGCTCGATATGGGTATAAACTTTTAATGAAACAAAAGTGTGCCACGATTTACGCTGCTAGATAGGTAGATAACGATAACGACCTATTAATGTATTATATTATAATATCGTGTTTATAGTTTGTACTGTTTAAAAAAACGCGTAACAATGTTATTTCACGTCGATCCGCAAGTTTGAAATGTTACCGCAGGCCACGAGGATAACTCATCAGGTGCCGGTGCTGTAAGACCCACTATAGGTCAGGAAAACGGAACACGTATTATTGAACTTATGATAATTCTTAAGGTGAGAAGTGATTATTTGCTATGCAAATTAAAGTATGAAATTGCTATAAATGAGAAATTAATGATACACGTTATGTACGTTTTTATTCTGCTTAGAATATACCACGAATTGACCTACGAATATTCGCCAACGACAGAACCACGCGCTCAATACATCAGTTACTGTCCGATCACCAAAGTTGTGCAACTTCGGACGTACTTAGCAAGTATTGTTGAATGGACTACTTCGTGGGTGATGTGTCATAAACTGATTACAATACGTGCTGTTGCCAATTTTTTTAAATCCGCAAGATGGATTATTATTTTGAACTTACAATATTATGATAGCATTTATCATTTAAATATGTACGAATCCATTTTTATAATGGTCGCAAAGCAAATCTTATGAAAGTCTTGTATTGAATATTCAAGTCTTAAGTATTAAAATCGAAAGTTTTATCGATTTTTAAGCACAAAAATTATGCAGATTTTCGTACTATTTGTCGTCTTGTCAAAATTTAATACCCAACCGCTGACAACGGTTTTCTTTTTTGGAATTATATTCGATTTTTTTTCATTAACCAGCTATAGATATGAACTTTTATTCAATTTTCATGACTCTTTGTCAAATCAAAATAATCGATTTATCGACATTATACTAAGAAAAACCTAAGAAAACATGACATTTTCAAATACCTCTAAATGGTTCAAAAAAAGTCGGAATATTTTGAATATATCGTATATGTTCTATTGGAAACCGTGCGCAGCGAAGACCATTTTTTACGTGTTTATTGTTTTCGCAATGTTGCTTCATTGATCACCTAGGTCTTCAGCCACTCCAAATCTCAAAAGGTATTTGCGCCTACGACGCGGCCGCCGAGGATATCGCAGCGGCGTAGTATAGTAGTTACGTGCATAGGTACCATTCGATTACCATCCGTTGTCAACCGCGGTCCAAACGGCTTGAACAAAAATATTATTAATGGTTGACCAATGTTTTTAAAAGATTTCACACCCGAGCGCACATTTATCGCTGTCGAAAATCAATATATCAAGTACGTACAATAATACCGTATACTTGTATTATGTATTGTGTTCGCGGAACAACAGATTATTATTATTGATTATTTTCAACGATTGCCGGCGCGTTTTGAATAATATTCGTGTAAATGCTGAAATCATTGATATCATAATATTATTCCAATAATAATAATAATATTTTACGCCGTACGTATTACGACGATGTCGCGCAACAGCCATTTATATATGCCACTGTACATACTTTCACGTTATATTGTTTGAAAAAATAATAATTGTATTCGAATATAATTGACATTTAATAAGACGCTCTCACGGTCGGCGTCTCAATCAGAAATTCCTCACGTGGAGAGCCGCGCATTGTGTTCGAAAATGTATTGTGCATGCAATTAAAAATGTATAGGAACAAAGTGATTACAATAAACAAGCGGCGACTAAGCAGTTTTCGTGTAAAATAAAAAAAAAACAAAAAAAAAACAACGGAAAATCAATTACTCCGAGACGTACAACAATCGCGTTATTTCGTGTACACTAATCGATGATAGATTGATAATTTTTATTTTATTTTTTTTTTCTCTCCGTCATTGAAACCACCGTCTATACATACATGTTATTGTAAAGGTTTGGATCGAACCGTAAATATCTCCATCACAATACATGGTATGATAATATTAATTATTACACACATTACACGAGCGCGTTGCAGCATATATTTGATTCGAATCGAGCGTTTGTGCGCGGAAAAGGTTTTTCCAAAAACTTTGTACACGCGTATATTTTGTGTTGTATGTGCCGACAAGACCAAATATTGAAATTTAACCCTACAATGCATGAATTAATTTTTTTTTAGTACAAATCTATATACTGAATACTGGAAAAATAATAAGAAATGTAATATCTTGATTTCGCACTTCTAGAGTTCATGAAGTTGGTTGTTGTTCAGGAACGACACCATGATGCATTTGTGGTAATTTATGTTTTATTAATACATATTCGATCAATTTAGTTGTTGTTCACAAACGACAGTATGCATTGTAGGGTTGATAAACGTTGTCAAATAGACAGTGTTTATAGCGTAGGACAGGCCAATGAAGCAAATGAGCTGAGGTAGCATACGTACGTGCAGAGACCACGACGCCGCGCTGGATTTTTGTGTTTTATTAATATAGTAAGCTTTTGGTGTGAGCTATTGTTTTATTTTGAAAACCCATCAATTCTTGAGAATCTAACTAATATTTACTAGTTTTGATTACTAAAGAGAGGATGGAGCGGTACCGTCGAAAGAGCGGTATACGATAGGGTGACTATAAAAATAAAATAAAAATACGGGACAAAAAACAAAATAAATATGATGAATAATTTTTAAATACATAGTAGATACATGAAAACAATTTATTTTGATATTAATGGTGAACTAGTTAAGAATAAAGATTATGCATGTATTAATTGTATTGTATAAGATACTTAACTAAATATAATAATATAAAAAAACAAATTTAAATTTAAATGTGTATTGTATCATGATTAATGATTATATTATACAAATAAAATATGATTAGTAAATATTCGTAGGTAAACAAAAACACAAAAATTATTTATTTTGATATCGATGGTTGGTCTTCTTCTGCTAGTTTTGTGTACTTTTGTGCTGAACTGATTGCATCAAGTAATTAATTTTCTTTTAATAAAATATTATAAGACTCATGAGTTAATACGGGACGGACTTGGAAAAACGGGACGAAATGCGTCCCGTATTACTTTTGTCGGGACAACGGGACATAAAGTTGAAATACGAGACGTATGGTATTATAGACGACAGTATCGACCCGCGTTGTTCCACAATAATATTCCTATAGTCTCGAAACCGAGACGTAATCATTCGAAACGTATTTATTTTACAAGTGGAGTTTTACAAGAATGAATACAAGAGTTTTTGGATTAACTTTCTTCGACAAACACACATACGCGCAGGTATAATATACGTATATACGAGTATTTACATATAGGTACTCGCAGCAACCTCTCGCGCATGATGGTGATTTTCCAACTGCTAAGCCGCGAGGCGTAAACGCATGTGGACGTGACGTTTTAATTATTGTACGTCGTACAAAACGTTCCGGGACCGACAGCACGGGGGGAGAGGGGGAGGGGAACGCCTACAACGACAGCTTTATTATAATTTTATCATTTTTAATTTCCAAGTCTCTTCGGGATTATGCTACGTTGTATTGACTTTATCCCGTGATAGGTGACAAAAATCCCGAGCAACGGCTGCGAAGCGATATTGCCGGCGGACAAATTAGAAGTCATAAATCAAAAAAAAAAAAAAAAAACCAAAAAAACATTCCAAATCCTGTAGGTGGGTCGCACCGTCCTGCAGCGTACCCGCGTACGTGGCACGTGTAGCGCGGAGTGGAAGCGGCCAACGGATTTCTAAAACAGTCGGGCCTAGCGCGATACACTTTGTATACCTACTTGTATAATGCGTATAAAACATTTAGTATAACATAATAATATGTAACATCCAAACGTGATGTTATAACGCTTGGGCCGCAGTGGTCTCGTGTTTTAATGAAATTGAAACAAACGATTTTCGGCCCAGTCAACACCGTACACGCGTTTACAACAAGTGTATGAAAACGCAATCGTAGGCGAAGGCACATATTATGTACCTACACACAGTGGCGGGTTTAACGGGAAAAAAATGGACATTTGCCCCTACCCGAAAAGGCCCCCGGGCCTCGGACCCAGTCTTCAGTCTTCATTAATTTTCATTTCAACAAAAAAATTAAAATATAATTGGTGAATGGTAATTTTTGTTTGTCAAGTTTTAGATTGTAACACATCAAGTAATAATAATAAGAAATCAGTAATAATAATACTGTGTAGTGTTGTAAATTGGTCATGTGACTATAGTTGCCCATATTATACTGTCAAATATACACCGCGCACCGGCATGCATTTTTATTTATATTGTTAAGGTTATTTAGAAATTATATCCAGTTTGTACGATTTAAATAAATGTATTTATTTTTTATTTTGTTTCAATACCTATCTAGTTTAACAGTGTTTTAAGAGAGAGGCCCTCACGAGTTAGTATTAGTTACGTACTAGTTACGACGATTCATATTTCTTGGGCCCCTTATATCGTATGCCACCTGGGCCTTTTTCCTTAAATCCGCCACTGCCTACACACATAATTACGATAACGCGTCACTATTATACGCGCGTATACTGCGTGCTCGAATCTGCATTGTAATAATATCCGCGCGCCCATTTTCGGTCTTCGTAATTTCACGAACAAATCGTCGCATCGAATTTGTTTACATTTTCTGTGTTTGATACAAAATAACAGTCATTGCGTAATATATGCTCATCATTGTTATAATATTTGTAAGTTTATGTAACTGAAATAGTGAAATACGCACCTCGTTTTAGCTAGAATATCCTAGAGTCTCTACACTCAAGGCTATAACAAAGCATAACAAGTTCTGGAGTATATAAACGTCCATTTACATAAACTTTTTTTTTACGAATACTTATGCAATGTAGAAAACTATGCATTCAAACATTATATTAAATATTGATCTTACAATGATGGTTTTTTTTTTCAGTTACGTTTTACCGTCTATATCAGATTCTTAGTTATAAACGTTTTATCGTTGTATATAAATGAGACATATGTTTTCCTAATTCGACTGGTGTCTAACAAATAAGGAATTTTCAGTATTTTTAGTAAAAAAGTAATTTCATCTTCAAAATTCCGAGTGTTAATAAAAAAAACCCCCCATGGTTACTTGCTATAATACCTATAATAATAATTGTCGGAAGGCATGGGGGTGATTTAGTAAATATAGTTCATACGAGTACTATAGTATACCTACGAGGCTACAACGGTTATTGATAAGTTTTTGTTGTTGAAATAAAATGATTACAATGTACTGCGGCCAGAGAGGATGTTGTATGGGGACGTACCTTGGGTATATTATTATAGATTTTGACAGACTAATTGAGACATATTGAGGATATTATTTTACCTGTATCGATAGATAATTATATTGTAGTAAAAAATAAGTATTTTGTTAAACAAATATAGTTAATAAAACATTCGATTAACGGATGTGTTATTTTTTCTTTATAACAGTGAAAAATCGTTACTAAACGCATGGACTTTCGAAGTAAAAGTATTCTTTTTCGTTATAAAAAGAGCTCTTAAAAAACGATATTCTGTATAAAACATCCTAATAAATATAATACCTGCAGATATAATATTCATAATATTTAATATGACGTATAATATGCATATTAAGAAGCTTGAATTATAGCTTAGGTTAGAATTATTGGATATTTAATATACATTTATGTATAAATAAAACTAACTACAAAACCATTTACGGAATGATTATATGTACATCATTTTCGAGTACAAAAATGTTATCTTTTTTTTATCATCCACAGTTAAAAATTTTTTTTGGTGTAGCACACCCCTAAATATAGTATCTAATTTAAATTTTTCATTCCGTTACTTATTTGTGATATTTTTTGAAAATTATATTTTTAATCAGGCTCCACAAATTGAAGGGAAATAATCCCTGCGCGTAGATCTTAACGCCGAACTGGCGTTAATTTTCCAATATAACTTATGATCATTCCTATCACACTTCAGTGGAATCATTTTAAATGTATAAATTATACTCAGAATTTTAATAAATCTGTATAGTATTTTAAGGTAATTATTGTAATCCTTCTGTTATACGATGTTGTTGAGTGTTTAATGTATAGAAAATATCTGCTCGTTAAATTTGTACATTGCTCCGCTTGTGCATTTTTCACGTACCTACTTAAATATTAAATATTTTCCACTACGTTTGTATGAAAAACGATCCGAAACGTGCCTTCGCGTAAAAAATATAACACTGAGCGAACACTTTTTCGATTTTCTCGTGCCGACCGCGAGACAAACAGATCGGATTATGATATTCAATTTTTAACGTAATCCAATCTCGGTTTTCTCGTACGCTATATTCATATAATTTCCACGACCGTCATGTTATTATTGCACGCGGGCGTAACATAATATCACGTTTACAGCCAGAAGTGGTCGTTTTAACGCTCTTTGTATATTATGCGGTTCACCAAACAAATCAGAATATTTTTATACTCCTTAACGTATTGCTGCAAACACCGCGTGTACTTCTTGATAATTATTAATTAAGTAATCAATGATGCAAATAAGCCGAGTCGACGACACGAGGAAAATTCTTAATATTAATTATTTGTCCACGCAAAAACACACAATGTATGCATTTCACTCGATTGTACAAGAATCGTTCATTTTCAGCCTACGCGCATGTGCAAGAGCTCTCCAATCAACACTACCATTTACAGTGGTTGACGGTCGCCTTTTATACCGCGTATGCACATTGCTGTATTGTCTCAGCAGTCAGCGCTCAGCTCATTTGTCTCGTCTACTCACTTGATATAATGTTAAAACGCACAATTGTAATGCGCTGCTTACAACATTACAATGCGCGGTAATGGAATACAATTATACACCTATACTTAGTTTTTATTTACCATAATAATATTTTTACTTATTCTCTGCAAGGCTTTCCATCGCATGTCTTATATAATTTTATTTTTATTCGTATAGTGCACCGTTCGAGACGGCCGGCCCACGGGTGATTATCACGGTTTTGGTTTTTTTCTCGCAGTTGTTGTTCCAATGCGCGCGTGTTATTCGGTAAAACAGTTATAATAATATTATCGGTCGCGCAATGCTTCACTATATATATTATAATGTAATAAAAGAATGTTTTAAAATATAAACGATGACGTGTACACTATACACACGAACAGTTAACACCCTCTCCGATGATAATAATCATAATAATTTATTCACGAGATTTGTACGGCTTGTCTGAAGGCACACGTCTCGGTGTCAAAGACATCGTATAATGCGCTTAATTCGAAAATTCAATTATACACTTTCGGGATAACCGTCCGCGCATGTACGCTTGTCAGTTTCCATATACATAGAAATCGTTCCGCCACCAACTCGTTTTGTCAAATATTTATAAGGACGTTAACGCAACAGGTTTGCTCGTGGTAGTCCTTGCTCGTCTCGCAGTCGCATCTCGTCCTTATCATTATATCCTTGTCTCGCGTTCGGGACGCGACACCACTGTAAAATTTCCAGTCGAAGAAAAAAAAAAACACGTGTTAATGAAAACGTTTTTTTCCCGTATTTATTTATTTATTATTATTTTTTTTTTTCTCTTCGAGTAATTTATTGGATGCGCTTCGAAGAATATTTTATTGTCGCGCGCAATGATTTATTTTTCACTCATTCATTGTTTGTCGTTGCTGCGCATGTGTACCCGTAGTATATTATAAATATTATTATTACTATTATTGTCGCGCCGTGTTACGGCTTAATCGTAAAACGGGTGTTATTATACGTGCATACATATTTTATAGGTACACGGGACTCCAGGCGAGTTAACAGCACTCGAAACGTTTTACGAATAATGCGCACATGACGCATGTGACTTGAAGTGGATGTATTTGAATCACGATAGCAAAATAATATTTTTATTTCAGAGTAATTATCAAAGCACACAAAAAGCACACAATTTCTAAAAACTATGTTAAAACTAAAACTAATAGTATCAGACAACAAACCTACTTAAAATTTATTTTACACACGGTTTAAAATTGAACGATAAAAAACGTTTGGGGTGGTTAATGTAAGCATATTACGCATGACTCCGGGAAATTCGAGCCAATATGTACAGTGCAAATGAGCTAATTAGTAGGTACATATAATTTAGTGGTAACCTCGGAAGAACAAATCCTATTCAATTCTACGAACAAGTGAGCACTTAACTGTATTAAAATATATGTACATGTATTTATATATAATCTTATGTAATAGTTAATAAATTATGTCATTGTAATTTTTAACGCATTTTCATACCATTCGATTGCCGCCACGCCATGAGCCGTTGGTATTTTTCAACGAAAAGCGTTTTAAGGATCGTAATGCCGTCGCGTCTTCATCATACACTACAGGTAAAACGCGCGCAAGTCCGCTGGAAGCATAAAATATAATTAATATGCACGGTGCCACGCGGTCCGATAAAACAAACGCGCTTGTCACACGGTTTGGTGTTCGTTCCGAACGGCGCGTGTAATAGCGTGCAGCGGGTACAATTCGGAAAAAATTGCGCTTTGCACTTCTGCATAAATTATCGAGATTTCGTACAAAAAAAAAAACGTGCGAAACTCGCAGTTATTTTTAAATATTGTCTCGAAAACTAACGGACGTTATTCATTTTTGACGTATTATCGTTTCAACTGTTTTATTATGCAGTTATAACCACCGCGAGTCGACTGTACCATAAAGCAACATGACAATTTTAGTGTTTATTTATTTCTTTTTTTAGCGAAAAAATTTAAAAATATTTAAAAAAAAAAATCGTTGTGTTCGTATGTGACATCTACGACAATGGCTCCCTCACAATTCTGACTCCTCAGTTTTATGTCTGAGCTAAGCCTATTATAATATGTAAACGCATGTACGCACATATTAAGTATATTAATTTAAGAGTTATTAACTATAATGTTTGTTTAAATCCGTAAAATCAACCGGAAAAAAACGATTTAAATTTACCAGTTATAATATTATCAATTTAGTACAAACCGATTATAACTAAATTGATGGGACCATAGTGTGCAGTACAGTCATTTTATCCGAGTTCTATAATATAGCATTGTTATGAATCGTGTTCCAACGCGGTCCTTTCGGAAATCTGATTACCCCGGTCGTTCCCGACAAAAATGTTTGTCACCGTCGAGCGCATTATTTTATTTTTGGTCCCTTTATTATCCCTAAGCACATGCACGCACACCGGGCATACACGGGTACACCACATGACGGTAATCGTTTTATTTCAACGTGTAGGTACCTATAGAATGTATTACCTATATAATATGTAATATGTATATGTATGCATATTTTTCAATCAATATTACAACGATAATAAAAACGAACGTGCGGCTTACACCGAGTGTACGATGTTATTAATTATTAATAAAATATATAATGACTCTATAATAATACGTACACATACGTTCGAGTAATTACATAATATAACGTTTGACGTTAACTTTCGTGAAAGAAAAAAAAAACAACAACGAAAAATTAAATGCATTTTTCAATGGACGTATATTATAATCACCGAATCCACGTTACATCATGTACAGGCGCATGCGAGTAAACTTATTATTATGGAAAAAAGTCGAAAAACGTTTTTTGTTTTTTTTTTTCGACAAAAATTCTTCGTCCGCCTCGCGTGGTACGTTATACATAATATGTATAATAATTGCGTATATTTCTAAGAACAAACGATAATTACTTTACATTTTTTTTAGGTCTATAATTTTGACGGACGCACCAGCAAACATCTATATACATTTCTATAGGTTTCCGAACCGTAGTCGGACCACCGGATTACATTAGTTTTGCTTGCATTATTATATCATTGTAGTTCGCGTGCGTGGAAAACGTGTTTAAATAAAAATAAATAAATAAATAAATAATAATAATAATAAATTAAACGCAATAATAATAATTATAGATACACGTACCGCGGTGTACCTCACCTGCGTGCTAAGCGCGCATACATCGTATGTACGCATAAAAACTATGTCTTGTACCGCAGCAGTGGATTTTTATTCAAATTCTTTATCACGCAGTTATCTTTCGGAATTGAAATAAATATGCATCATATCCGCGTGCAAGGTCGAATACGTCCCAAGCCATTTTTCCGATGTTAATCGCACATCGGTAATGTAAATTTAAACATCGGCAATGAAAATATAATTACCGGCCAATTACCGACGGTTCGTATGCGCTGTTATTATTATTATTATCACACCAACTCACGTGTGTAACGCTGCGGTCGACGATACTATGTTACGTGTGTTTACATTGCATTGTTCGACCGACCGTACCGTATCGTTTAGGTTCCGGAACGTTGTTGCACTCTTACCTGCACGAATCGTACTTTCCGTCGGTCAGAACTTTTCGGGGCGTGGTTTCGTCATCGTCTTCAGAAGTACCGAGTGGTACGCTGCAGAAACTCAGTGTCCTTCGGAAGTTATGCTGTGACACCGCTCGCCGTTGTATCGGTTTTAGCTAGTCATCTATCTAATGTCTCCCCGTAAGTTTCTAGAAAATATTTTAGCGACCGCGCTTTATAGATCTTGAAAACGTAGTGTAACGATACCTACATAAGGAAGGTGTATTCTTTGATGACCGAAAAAAATAATTACTTAAAGTAAAAAGGATCAGAATTTTACCAGCGGGAATAGCGTACGTAAAGATGTAGGATTTAAAGCTACGTATAGTTCCTCGTCGAACATCCTGTAACGAACAGATTTTCATATTGCGTTTTCTTTTCGTCTTCTCAACAGCAGTATAGGTACTTACATTTTGTGGTTAATTCTTTACTGTTCATTATAATAATTATATCACATAGTAATGTTTTCTAGAATAGTTGATAAATGATAGTAGTACGCCAAAAAAAAAGTTACGAAAGTTATGAAAGTTTTTACTTATTAGCTTACACAAATATTCAACATTATGTTATAGTTTTATTTTTTTTAATTTTTTTTGAATTCTATGGCATTTGATTATTTTAGTATTTGTTTACTAGTATTATCAATAAATGATATCTTGATGTACGATGTCATATAGTTTATTTTGACCAATTCAGTGCCACTGCCTTTAGTAAGCACTATCCAGTTTAATAATACAATAATGGTTAGTGCGCTCTAAAAGATATAATAAATATAAATTTCGAATGAATAATAAAAATAAATAAATATATCCGTATCTAACAACGGTATAAGGATTGCAGGTAAACCTCGTCGAGTCATCGGATATTTATTTAGGAAAAAATAAAGAAACAGATGATAGCACAATGCGTGTATGTAAGATGTAGAATACGCGTTACCGCAGAAAGAATGAATATTATTAAGATGTGTGCCACCAGTTCGACGTCGGATAATAAGCTTAACTATATATCTGCTGAAAAGAGAACGAAATTATTTGAACCTGAGAAAAGAAACCAGACACGAATTTAATTTCATGAATACGGTATACGTCACATGTCTAAATGTTCAACAACATATCATGTATATAATAATATATACTTTTGGTCGGAGAAGTTTTAAAATACTGATTTATATTTATACATCCATTTTTATTTATGTTATGATTTATAGTGTTTTGTGTATTTATACAGTGTAAACTAAAATATGGAAGTTCTTATCGTCTATAGTATAGACTCTATACCATTATTTAGTACGATTCCGTGGTTCTGTAATAATAAATTAATCGAATATATAAAATTGTTATACACGTAGTTTTGATGTGTTCCATCTTCGATTATTATTTTATTAGATAATATTATACCATGGTGAACAGTATTAAGTAGTTAGCCTACGGTTACTAATATATCATGATGATACACGGCGATGAAAGTATATATATATATATAAATATATATTTAAGCGCATAAATATATATATAAATATATATTTAAGCGCATAAATTCCGAAAAAGATGTTTAACTATACAATCGAGTTTTTATAGACACATTGTTGTTTGTTCAATTATATACCTGAAGAGCCATAGGAACTATGCGCATACCAACATACGAGTATATTATTTACCGCAATGTTATAAAAGCGTTTTCGGAGTGATTGATATTATTTACATAATTTAGCTGCATAGTGATATTGATCTACTATTAAATTATGATAATATATGGTTTAAAAGATTATGTGTACAAATAATAGTTTAACAAGTATTAGGTAAAAGTGTTTAAAGTGTATTATATATTATACGTATTATGCTTAAAAAGTAATAAGAAATGTATTTTACTACAACTCATTTCTAGTAAACATATTCATATCATGAATGTTCATACCAAGTGAAAATGGCAATATTTCTTGTGACCATTTTGAAATATCGTATAAAAGCATCTCGGTAACCTCAAAAGACCAACATTTTTCAACGAACTTGTAAATGGACCGGAAAATAGACTTTATAAAATCAAACGAGAACATCATACGCATATTTTCATTAAATTATATATTGACTGGGATTGCCGTCCTTGCAAAGGTACGCAAAGAGTGAGATTATATGTGGTTCGCAAAAAACTTTCAAAACCATCTTAAACAACTCCACTCGGACTAGTTGATCGATTTTGGAGGACATTAGTAGGAAAAGTTCATAAAAGTTACAACACTTTGAAATTGATGGTGCCAATAGTAAATAATAACTAACACTATGAAAGTTTGAATGTACAGTATACGTAAAGTTTGGAAGACAATTCCATGCACGTACACGACATCCAACGATATTCATACAGCCGCTTAGTACTTTGTTGGAAAACGTTAGTCAAAATGACTGAGCCAGCATAAACAATGAAACCGCAAATTTTCGGTTTCACCCCTCGCCGTGGTCCTCGCTAAGTCGTCTGCAAATGTACAATAAGTTTCTATGATCGTTCGTAAGTCGTACGGCAACCCAGGTAATACACAACGGAACAACAACATATCTTATATAGCAGGGATGGCCAAACTTTTTTCTGTAGAGATCGACCGAGAAAACATTTTTCTCAAGACGGTCCACTTGAGCAGGGAACGATGACCAGGGTTTCGACGATGAACAATGATAACAATTATTTGCAAGTCTAAACCCGATCGGTGTACACTGCGAATACAAATTCTAATAAAATGCTTAAGGTAGAGTTTTAAGTCGTACGCGATCGACTGGTAGATCGCGATCGACCGTTTGGCCACCCCTGTTATATAGTATATAGTCTTACAAGACAATCTTTTAGGCTCTTTGAGGCCTTAGACGCATCCGCTTGGACGACTCTCGGACGTCCCTAGTGTCACACGCGTTGCGTACGGTTTCTAAACACGAGGTCGTCGGTTCGTTTAAAAAAAAAAAATGGCGTGTTATGCGGCCATCGACGGGTACGTGCACTGGACATTCACACCGCGTACTCGTGTATCGAATTATAGCAACCGAAGTATATGTAGTAGGGGTCGCGAAAATCTTTGGCAGTTCTGCGGCGCTGCGGTGACTGCGGGAGCAAGAGAATAAATTTAAATCAATAAAATGAATGGCGTTAGAAAAAATGAAAAAATGAAAAAATCTTGTACGCATAATAGTACAATAACGAACGCGGGTCGCCATTAATAATAATTATTATTATTTTTATTATTATTATTATTATTATTATTATTGCCAAGTTGCGGTCGCACGAGCTCTGTTATGTGCCGTGCGGTGTACGATATTTCTCTACCGAGTGGAAGCCGCAACGGTCGCGTAGCAATAAAGACGTCCGACTGAATTACTGCGGACATAAATTATCGGAAACCGCAGGCGTACACCGCGTGCCACCACCGCCGCCGGTGATTCTGTACACGTTCACAGTACGTATGAGCACCGGCCGGCCGGCAAAATATTATTATCATTATTATCATTATTATTAGTATTTTCGTAATTGTTAATAACGTTCGGTACACAAACTGACAGACTAACCTAACTTTTACGAACCGGTGGCGTTCCGGGGATTTTCATATCGGGTGAGATGCGATCACTCAATCGGTGGACACTTCGGGACCGCCGAATTCCGGGGCGGATGTATAAGTTCCCGCGCGAGATATGTACCGACTCGGTAGCGAGTAGGAATCCCCCACGGTTCCGCGTCTATATGCATACATAAGTTCCGACGCGAAAATAATACATTTAATACATGACGTAAATTGCCCCGCGGATAAAAGCTACGACGACCGCAAATGTCCTTCGTATGCACCTCATTATACCGCTTAGCACTCACAGCTTAAATGTAGTCGGTGCGGTCAACGTTTGTTTGTGTTTCATAAAAAAAGTCTTACGTCCCTAATCCCATTTTTAATTGAATATATAATGTTGAACGTTTTTTTTTTCGCTTACATAGCTACCGAGTTCACCTAGGATAGCTTGACGGTTGAATACACAAAAAAGAATAAAACAAAATATTATTTAAGCAAGCTTCCAAAATAAAAGAGCGATTATGATTTTTTAAGGTCAATTCGGAATTAGTGTTATGGATAGAGGTAAGGTTGAAAGGAACTTTGAGTATTTTTTGGGGGAAATATTGATCAAGATAAGGCGTTTAGCCTGTAAAATTGCATACATATTACATAGTATAATAATATTACATACTACATTCTGTACAGATGCATTTGATTTTATCGCCGCGTAAGAAATTTTATATTCGTATTTTATTCCTGTTTAGAAACTTACGTACCGGTATATTCTTTTTCGTGTCGGAACTCACGTACCAGACATATATTTTTGTTCGCATAAGAGCTTACGTATATGGAGCCGCCTACATGTGTTTTTCATGGCATATAAATTAATAATTATTCATACAGAATACTAGTAAAGCTCAAAATGCCAGCGAAAAGGATTGCGCTGTACGCTTTCGTGTATGGTGACGGGGCTTGTATTATAATGTGGTGTGGACGAAGAGAGATTGGCGAAAACATAAATGTATGTATTGTGTACGATACATTATACAAAATCTTCTATACATATATACTCGTAAGAAGAAGTCCTGACTGCCTGATTCATAATCAACGCACCGCCTTAACTATGATACCTACCGATATGAAATTGTCAAGATATGTTTTTATCGTGGTCCGGGCGAGCAATAAGAAAGGATTTTGAAAAATGTGGATTTTAAGGGATTGAAATCGGCAAAACGCCAAAACAATCTCCATGATTTTGGAAAAAATAGTAAAATTTAATTGTTGATCCGAGGAGTAAACTATGTGTGTAGATACAACAAATTATATGGCATTTCAAATGTGTCGCTATGGTGATACAGTTTCAGTTGCAGTATAATCTATGAAAGTTATATTATAAGATATGTAAGTATACATGTATGTATTTAATTAATAATATGTGTGCGTATTTATTTATTTAATGGTAAAAGTAGCAGAATAAGGTTAGTAATTAGTTGAAATCATTGTTTGTTTTTTTTCCCACTTCGCCTATAAGAAGTATTTGGTTATAACTTTATAAGACTCACTTTGTGCTGGTCCCAATGCGCGAGTCCTATAAGCGGCGACGTGGGTATATACTGTATAAACGTATTCGAATTCGGTGCAGTGTTTCCCCGACAAGACGTTTACGGTTTCTGAAACAGAAAAGCGCGGTTCTTTTTACGATTTCTAATACATTGTTTATCGATCAATGACTTTCCGAATAAAACCGCATAAACCGTAGTCAATATACGAGTACAACATTAACGCGGTAACACGACGTACTACCTATTCGATATAAAGTTGCGGTGATCATTGCGATAAATGTCATTGTTCCGTACCGCGGATGCCTGTGGGTTACTCGCATATAACCTGACCGCGTACCGCATCCTTTTACGCGATGACATTTTCGAACCGTACGCGACAAATTAATAATAGTTACAAGAGAACGCAACAACATCTGTAAACCGCGTATTATATTAATTGTTGTGTGGTGCGTTGTACAGCTAATTTCAGTCCGAGTAAGTGTCCGCGTGGTTCTCGTGTTTGCCCACTACGCTAAAACTACCCGAAACTTCCGAAGTAAGCGGTAAGTCTCGCCTACGATTCGGTAAGACACATTTCCGTACAGCTGAAATTCCACAGAAAACGGTCGTCGGAAAAAAAGAGCACACATCGTACGGTATATATTGTACATCACGGGTCTTCTCGTGTGAGAAAAAATGTCGGAAAATGTCCTTCCCGGTGGTCGATACGACCATACGTTACGCCTGTATTTTAATACATTTTTAACAGTGCGTTCGCATCGGTGTACTCGTGTATATGGGTAAATAATGAGTAGACCAAAACTCTAAATACCGCATCAACAACAATAATCGCTCTCGATTCTTAAGCTCTCGACTCTATTATTATTGACGATCCGTATTGTATGCTGCAATACTGAAATTCTTCCTAGGTCTCGATAACCTGCACGGCTGACACGTCACCTGATTTTAAAACCAAACAGTGGCGTAACACAACAATTTGGGCTACCCTGCAAATATAAAAAATGGGCCCTTATACTGTTGAATTTTTTAGGTATATTAGTTAAGAAAAACCATTAACCTGATATAGGTAAGTAACTTATTTTAATTCCGCCCGTTCGTCGATTCTAACACAAAAAAAAAAAACTTATTTTAATTAAAAATGTCTTTATGATATAATAAAAAATAACAATGTTCATTTAATATTTCATAATTATTACTTAATGTATAAAATTACAACATTTTACTGAATTATTTTACTAAAATCTCTGCGATATTCTAGCATTTTTCTGGTCAAACTTGTCAATTAACATTTAATGTCTTTAACTGGAGACATAGGGTAATAAAACGCTTTATTGTTAATATTTGTATTGTACATATTTCCACACAATAAGATTATTAAACATTTACTATACGATTACGAACAATTTCGTATAATTACATGGATTAACTCGTTTAGTTTGAAAAAAGCTGTTAATCAATTTTAAAATTCCAAGGCCCCAAATTACCGTGCCCCCGCGAGACCTCAGTTACACCACTGAAACGAACCTAACATTACCGTTTACCTGCGTCTAATACGTGCAAGGCCTAAAGTCTGCAGCATAATCGCAGCGGTCGGTCAGGTATATACGATGTAGACCGTACGCAATTGGTGTCTATAGACAAGCAGAACCTAGCAACACAACCGTTGTCGCCGAAAGGCCACTGTAAATTTTAAAAGTACATTAGACCACTGCGCGCACTGCTATTACACGACAATCACACCTTCGTTAGGTTATGTTTTCTTTCCGCGGTCCGATGACGTGTGTACGGCAAATTTCTCGTAAGACAAATCGTTTGGACGCCGCCTGTGTATTAAGTATGCATACGTACGAGTTTACTGCTATTTATTTACACGTAATATAATTGTATCGATGTGGGGGAAAATAAGAAGAAAACGATTACACCGCCCGACCGATTTCAATGATGTCGCAATACTCGTGTGCACAATAATAACATGCGATCTATACACCAGCCGCTGCAGGTGTGACTAGAACGAAAATAAAAAAAACGATCTAACGCGAGACCGACAGTTTTGACGACGACGTTTTGAATCAAATTCCCGGAAACACGCCCTTTCACTTTGCAGGAGAATCCTGTGCGCCACCTACTGCCCGTGTGCACGCCGATTCGCGTCGTCGCGTTATATTATTTAAATAATTTTTCTAGTCCGCGTCGCACGCGATTACGGTGTACGAAGCCGTCGCGTGGTCACCGCATCGTAACGATTAAAAAATATTACGAGCACAAATATCGTACACTATTACACGGTCTTGTATCACTGCGATTAAATGGTTCCACCTATTATATGCGCGTCTAGCACGCGCGGTGCTTCCTTTGGAATCGTCAACTATTTTTCTCGACACCGATTTCCTCCGAACGATAATATTATTAGTATATGCCTACCTACTAAACCTTCACAACCGCAACATATTACAGCGTTCGGTCAAGTGCACGGTACTAGAAGTTGTGATGGAATCATCTTATTCGACAAAAACCAGAAACGTCACGTAGGTGTATACCTTTTTACGCTTTTTGTTACGATTCAAATCACCGTGACGATTCGTCTACATTATAAATCGACTGGGTCTGTTAAGTTAAAATAAATAGCTACACTTATAATAGGCGGGAGTTGAGGAATTGGTGAAAATTCCTCGTCACCGTTCAAATATTTAAAAGAAAATGATGTAAACGTTCGAAATATTAAGTAAGATTTGTACCAACAAATGATCCAAGCGATTAGCCAATGATTTCCTAAATAACTTTTTCGTCCAAAGGGCTCTTGACTTATTTCTAGTTATTATAATATGAAGAATGAAGATAAGGAACCACTCAAACTGTGCATCCACCGTCCGGCGAACCGTAAGCGATCATATATAGTTGCCCGGTTGCCGAGTGCTCGTAGTCGCAGAACGATAGAACACCAGCCAATAACCATCCCACGCTCGAGTGAATGTACTATAAGTATCATCATGGTGGCTAATGACGACTCCAGATTTGCACCTGGAGGGGACGATGCATACTACAGAAATGATTCGGTGAAGTATGATCTTAATTCCTTTGCAATTCAAACCGGAATATGTACGATTATTTATTGAAAATGGAGTATTAATGAATACACGGGTTGTAAATAATATGGAGGCATGTAAATAATTCCATACTTTGAGACTTGGGGCCGTCGTGTTATGATTTGGCCTGAGTACTTTCTTAGAAGTTCAGCGCCACTACGCGTTTCCAATCCGTAGACGTTGACATATTGTACGCGTAAAATAACGTTCATTACGATCCTCTTACAGACAACAGTCTATAGGTACCTATCTAATCGTCAGATGAGAAAAAAAATCCGACGCTCTCGCACATTTACACTAGTTCATACATAATACCAACACGATTTGTGCATTTCTACTGATTAACTTGGTATGCGGTTATTTATTATACCCGAGTTTTCATAAACACCATATATACGAGTGCCTACGCAATAATTATAATATTATAGAACCAATTAACATACTGATATTGATTTCTTATATTATTTACTCGACTATAGGTACGTGCATTAATAAACTAATTAAAGGTTTACTGAAAATCATTTTATTCGATTATAACGTATGCGCACGATACAGCTGATACTCACACGCGGTTTGTCGAATAATTTAATAAACATATTCGTGGTGTAAATGTTACCATTAGTTATGCGTATTGATCGTATATAATTAATGTTCAACGCATGATTTTACGAGAACGTATTACTATTATTATTATTATTATTATTATTTCGAAATCCGTTTATAAATATTTCATGCTCTGAATCAAACGTCATGACGTCTGTAGAATATATAGCGTAGAACCAGTATCGACTTTTGCTTTATTAACTTACAAACTATAATAAATTACAATTACAATCTCCGTGGTATGAGGTGAAACACTGTACATACATTTATCATAAAACATTGTCACACGACTTGAATATCCCGACCCTTATATATTTTATATATACCTGTATATACACATATATATATTTTATCTGTACACGTGTATTTTGTCACACTATGTATATACACAATTATTTACCTTCGTCTCATTTTTTTTCCTTTTTTTTTTATAACACGATAATTTTATTATTATTACGACGTATAATATATAAATTAACTGCGTTTGACATATTTTCCTTCCCCGGGTATACATTTGGTGTTCTTTATTGGAATTTACGTATATACTTATACATAAAACGAAAAGGAAAAATATATTGTGTAACTTCGGAGACAACCTAATAAAAGTTTCCGAACGGTGGTAAATAACGATTTATGAACGTCCGAAATATTAATGAGCTTCTAACGAGGTGAGAGAGAGAAAAAGAAATAGAAAAACTCGCACGCAGTTTATGAGAATAACGAGAACTTTTTTATAAATATATATTTATATTTTAATCATATTCATACGTCTATACTATATGTGTGTTACGGTTAAACTGGAAACAAAATTTTATAAACGTACACAAAAAAATAAACATATAGTAAGCGGCGTATGGTATACAATTGTATTTTTAGGAATGTTTAATTATTGTGTCAAATTAGAACAAACACGACTTGATAAGTCTTCTGTGTACAATTCGTTATATATTTTAACTATTTTTTACCCGTCAGTAGTTGAAACCGTGGACACGTAAGACCAATGAAGACAAATTAGTAGCTACCTGCATGCGCTGTGTAAAATGTAGTAAAAAAAAGTAAAAACATCTAATACCTTATTAAGATGTAACATTTTTTAATTTATCCATCCAACTAATTTAGAAAAAATATGTAAATAAAAACAGAAAACATATTTATAATGATTAATTCTTATGCTTGTTGATTTCAACGAAACAGTGTTGACAGAGTGAGTATAAGAAGATAAATGAGTGGATTTTTAAATCTTGAAGACCTGGTAAGGTTTAAGAAAGCTAATCATATATTTTGTTACTAGACGGTTTGAAAATATAAAAAATATTTTCTAGTACAGTTGTAGTATAAACCATAATTAACATGGTATAAATTAAACGTTGTTCAACGCTATAGTACCAAAATAAACATATATTACAATATCAACAAACAACATAAAATAACATTACAATCTTACGTTACGTACGACGTTGTTACCTGACTAATAGGCAACTAATAATCCCGCGGCATTACAAATCTATTGCATAATGTAATTGATTTGCAGCCTATTGTTCTTTGATTATTTGTCGATAACGACAACGTGTGTGAGTAGCGTTTAAATTTTCGCTATTTAAATTTCATGTATTTTAATCGTGATCCCCACTGCTCGTTTCTGCAAGACAATCAATCCTTTTACGTTGTTAAGAAAACCTTAAAAAGTATATTACGCGAAACTATCAACACATCGTTTGAAAACAATTATCTGTGATGATACCAGAAAACCGTTATAGGTGTGTTCGAATAATACCAACAGATATTATATAAATACATACTCATTAAATTTCCGAACACCTTCACCGAGGAGAAACGTGAAAATAATTAAGAAAAAAAAACAGGTACGTATAATATAAAATTTAAAATGTTTATTAAATAAATAATGGTAAAAACCAAATAAGAAAAACAGTAAATAGTACCTATATGCGCTCTAAACGTTCATCAATCATAATTCTTATTCGTCGTTTTTTTTTTCTTCTTCGATGACTCGTCAACATTACGAACCTCATTATACGTTTACAACAAACACATAAAAAAATATATGTGCGTACACGTCTGAGATTGTATGCGGTTTCGTCCTTAAACCATACGGGAGAAAACTCCATGTGAACGTGAAGTATTCAATCGATTATTATGCGTATTTGGTATCTGTCGATTAGGTGTTGCAGGTTAGGTAATGGAATATAATAAAAAATCACTCGGTACAACGTGGCGTTTGAATAGAAAATGAAAAAAAAACGCAAATCGAATGTGCTACAATCAATACAAATCATACTCGGTATCGATGTGCGTACCTACATGAACACGATAATGGTGATAAAACTGATAAATAATAATTGTATGAAATACCTAAAAACGCGCTGATCGTACCGTAAAGTTGCGCGCACGAACCACAAGGAGCCGGGGTGAAGAAGAACACTGTAATAAAAATAAATGAAACTGCGAACCGCGCGGCGGCGGTGTGCAGTAGTACCTATATGTATACTGCGCGTAAACATTGTATGCACATGACTCACGAGGAAAAGCTTCGGAGGCTTTGGTTTCGATAACACCTCGATTCGTTATAATTATATATTATTATTGCCGCGTGCGTGCGTGCGTATACAATAATTTATTGTTCTTTTAAATCCACGTCGACTATTATTTCACAAATTAGTCCGAACCCCTTGCCTGCTGCTGCTCTCTGCTGCAATGCGTTTAGGAAACGATAAATAATAATAATAATAATAATAATGATAATATTTTCTCGTCGCTGCACTGCTCGATTAACTAACTCGCACTAACCGTTTAAATTATAAATTATATCAAGCAAATTGTGTTTTCTCGCGCAATCAGACTCCGAGAAACTTGTTCACTGCATCTTAATATTGTGGTAGACAATCGCAGCTACTCAGACGCAACGGCGTACCGACCGTTTTTTAAAAAAAAATAATTCAATAATTTGAAAGAAACGAAATCGATATACTCTGCGTGCGTTTACCCGCTGCTATCAATGATATGACTGTCGAGAGCTGTTTAGAACCATCTGAATATTAAATTATTATACACAGATCATAAATGTGGTATATTTATATATTATTATATTTTTTTATTTTTTTTTATTATATTTTATAACGGGCACAAGGCCCAATAGTGCACAAATACATTTAACAGGTAGTAATTCAGTTTTACAACATAAAGTAAAAAAAATATTCTTAATGTTAGGTTAGAAAAAAATAAAAAATAAAAATTCAAACAATATAACATTTTGAAGACATAGTAATAAATAATTTACAAAATATTTTATATATCAAATATGGTAGGGTGCTCATTGGCCAAACGCATCATTATATCCATTGGGTTGTTCATCCCATAGAGTTGGTACAATGGAAAGGAATTGCAAAAGGTATACATAATCTAGAGAAACGAGGTGGAACTCTAAAGTTAACTTGGGATAGTAAGGAGGGAGCATCAATATGACCATTTATGAGCTTACTCAAAAAAACTAGATTCGCTGTCATACGTCTATCAACCAAGGAGATCAGTCCAAGCTTATTAGAAACAGGAAGATAATCATGCTTAATATGCTGTATTCCTAATATATTGGCGGCAGATGATAAGAAACGCCTCTGGACCTGCTCTATAAGTGAAGAGTCCGTTGCCGTGTATATACATATATATAGGTTAAGTCGTGTATATTCTTAAGTTGGTACTTTCCAGCTCCCACGGCAGGTCTAAGTAGGAATCTGCACTGAAAAATCTTGACACAACTAAAAATAAAGCCGTCTCAATTGTTTTCCAGCTCCTTAAAAAATTCTCTAGGCCTCTAGGCCTCTAGGGCATACGATGTAAACAGCACGTTCAATCCCGCAATTCGATGTTGTCTATTTATTTGTGTATTAATACTTAGCCCCTCTTAAACATGACTCAGTTCCCGCCCTTGTTTCACCTCAAATAGCTCACAGCCCTTTCATAGTCAATCGATCATGTTTTTAGGTATAATAGTAATTACAATAATATCCCCTCCTCGCGAGACTTTTAGATTAATTGCGCCGCACTGCTGTATTAGTGTCCATTAGAAAATGGGTCGAAAAAATGAGAAATGCGTCGAGGAACCTCAAACGTAATCGTACTTAACGCACTGCAAGGGTCTATTTAGCCTCAATTTTATAACAGTCGCGAGGCCCGTTTTAAAACCGTTTTCTTCTACTTAGGGATCGTTTAAAATGATGTCGGACGATAAAGCATTTTTTCGTGTTGACCGGTCCCGTTTCGTTATTTAATTTTTACTCGAATTCTCTTTCGATGTGGTCCGCGGTCAACAGAATAAACGCGATGTCGACTACTCGCTCATCTCGAATGTGCCGATCTCGTGTCGTTATAGGTCATACGTACAGTCGTATGTAAAAATAAAAAACCGAAAAATTGATTTTGTTTACCTTTATATCACGGTGTTTACCTATATACGTCAAACGCGGCGCGGGATTCGACGTCATTGAAAGGAAAAAACCTGTACAAAACACGTAAATATGCAATAGCCGTGAAATAATGTTATATTAATGTTCGATTAAAACATTTGACGAAACAAAAAAATAACGAGGAAAAAAGTAATAATTACAACAACCCCTTTTTTAGTCTTTTTTTTCGGATACCAACCAGCAGGCTATACCTGGGTGCCTATATGTATTTTATGCGTCCGTCTGCAGCAGTAGTAGTAGTAGTAGTATGTCTACTAATAAAGCGATTATACCCGAAGGGCACGCCATGTGTTTTTATCATCACGCTCGCATAGATACGACTTAATTATTTTCCACAACACACATAATGTACAAAGTCATCGTCGGCTCCTTATCTCCGTCGACAGATCAACCCCCAAACATGTACCTGGACAAATACACCATGTATATACACGTAGCACGTACACGTATAATAGAAAAATAAAACGACTACGTATCGGTGTGTACTTGTCGAGAAGGAAAAAAAAACCGTTTTGCTCTTCCCTCCGCCGCGCCGCCTCGCTTGGACCCGGCCGCCTATTATTATAATGTGGTATGTATATATAACATATAATATACTATGCGTACATTTTATCGGTTCATCACAATATTGTACTCTCGTTATCGATACGCGTTTTGTGTTCCGATCAATACGTGTAATATTATTTATACATAATAGAGACCGTTCGCCGCCTCGTATAATTTGACGGTTATGCCCGTACACAATTATTACATTATTATACTGCGTGCATACGTACCTGTGCATACCGCACGTAGGATATGATACACAGGAACCCATATGGTCACCGGTTACACGACCAAGACGGCGACCAAGACGACGACGGCGATGGGCGGACCTACGGTCGATTAATCACAACATAATATACATGTAACGTGGAAAATAAAAAAATAAAAAATAAAAATGAAAACCCTCGTCCCATTTCAATATTTCATACAAACATGTGAATATTTATTGATATACTCGTACGTATCGTAAGAACTCGGTCTTTTCGAGCCAAAAACACGCGCGTGCACAGTGCACAACTCGTAAGCGTAGTTAGATATTTATACACGTACATATCGTATGCATATACCTACACATGATTCAGGCTCATGTCATAACGTTGTCAAAAGTACACAATAATATGATATTATATTATGTAAAATTAAACTTCACCAAAAAGGCAATATGTCATGAATTCGTAGACTATCTTTGATCAACATTTTTTCATTCGATGCCTATTCATGTTTAGAAAATGATATTTTGTGACACCAGAAACTTTAAGAAAATTGATAATATAAGTAAAGTTATTTCTAATTGGTTAATAGATTCACTAGAATAGACTGTTAATTCAATAGTATAAATAGATAAATTAATGTTTAAACTAATTCATGTATCATAACTGTCATAATTTTAAATACGTATGTAAGTATATCTATAATTTATTGTACCATTTGTTACATAACAACTCTTATCCAACATCACAAGCTTAGCTTAAAGTCGGTAGATATGTATTTATTGCGAATTGTTCTATTATTTATAATATATTTACATTGTGATAAAAAAAAAAAAAATAAAACGCGTTCGTTGGTGGTGCTCAAGTGGCAAACAAACGTGTTTGCGATCAAGACGCCGCCGGTGCGCTGTGCTGCGCGTATTCTCAGCCACGTTATAATAAATATATGTACGCGCGCGTGGTGCACGACGGCGCGGTATTTAATCGACGAGAGGCGTACGATTTAGGGTGTGGTGGTCACTTTTTTAGAGCTAAATACGTGCCGAGGTGCAAAAAAATGCATCACGTTTAATTATCAATTTAAAAACGTTTACGCCGCACGAGTGCGTATACCATTATTATAATATGTCATCAATGTGTGTGTGCGTGTGTGTGCAACGAATAATAAACATAACACGCCGCGCAGCGTTCGGTCCGCGCTAGGTTTGAAAAAGTGTCGTAGAACGCGTTTTCAAATGTTCGATGAATACACGTTTCGTACGCGCAGGGCCTTATATATTATTTTGTGAACGGTGCGGGCGCGATATTAATAATTGTGTACGGTTATATACTCGTACATGGGCAAAACTAGGGGGAGGGCGCTTAGCCACCACTGAACAAGATTCAGCCCTCCCCCCCATAAATATCCCATGTTGATTTTACGTAATATTTGTTAAATTGCATTATTTCGTCATTTGAAAAAAACTAATGACTACTGAGTCTAGGGCCTAGGGACTTATAGAAGTTGGCATGTTTTTCAATAATCATTCAACACATAGCTAAGTCATATAGATATTTGTTACATAGTAATAGTAGTTGAAGGCAATCATTTTTATTTTGCATATTTAGCACTTTCTTTCCAATAAGTGTATATTTCGCTATGTTTGTATTTTTAGTATATATTTAACATATTTTATCCATATAATACAATATTTTATATGAATATTCTAGAAATTGGATATAAAAATTTTTTTAAATTATCAAATATAAATTATTAAATAATCTGTCTACTTAGGGTTTTAAAAATATTATTTCATAAACACAATTAATTCAATTTTTTTTTTTGTTTTGTTTAAAGGCAAGCTTAAAGAAAAAGAAATTAAAATAATAAATAATTATAAATAAATTTGTAATTTTTGGTTTTTTAATGAAATGTAAAATATTTTTAAGAGCATATTTGAGTATTTTTGCATATTTTTAGAGCATATTGATAATTTTTAAGGGCATAAATGCATGCATATTTTAAGGTTTTTTAGAGCATGAAGTCCCTAGCCCTACCGGAGTAATGACTAATGAATGTTGTCAAAATTCAAAACGGTTTGAAGTCAAATTATAGATAACATGTTATCGGTGTTAAAAATGTACTGACCGAAAAATATCTATTTTATTTAACAACTGTAGGTCTCATATTATGTGATATTTCGTGTAATCGTTGTTATTTCAGACGTGTAATATAATTTCTGCGACGAGGCGAGTCAAAACATGGTTGCGGTCCACAACGCTACAAGATCGATTTTCAAATTGTTCCATAATAAATATTGAGAGAGGAATATCAAATAATATTGACCGTGAAGAGATTTCGAACACATTTGGTAATACTTACAACAGAAAAATTCAATTATTGCATTAAAATTATATTATAAAGTTGAATATGAAAAATTTTTTTTTAACTCGTGTCACAGGTATACAAATTTGAATGAGTATTTAAAGAAGGATGTATCGACGAAACGTTTTCATAAGAACGAAAAATAAAAACGGACATGAACTGTGATCACTAGACCTACGGTGGTGCACCGCAGTCGCGTGCAAGCTCGTAAAATAAAAAAACATATATTATCCTATGCAAGTACGTATATATATTATTATGATACTACGCATTTGGCATTTCACGTCTCACTGTTCAGGCCTTGCAAAACCGTCCGACGTGGTAAGGACCCGCGATTAGAAAGGCGAAACGCACTTATGCAGTAGAGGAATCTGTTAGTATTTTAACGCTGCGATCCTAGTGTTCTAAACTAAAACAATTTTGTGCTATACAGTGTGTGCGTGGAGCGCCGTGATGCCGTGATGGTGTTTCTTTTTCTTCGGCCTGCTATTATTCACGTCTCGAACAACATGATGTATGCTTATGGAGAGATGTACATCATATACACCTCGATTAGATGTATAAATCACATCTCGATCTAGAGGATTGATGTGGTCCGGTGTCAACAAAATAGTTCAACTGCTGCGGTGTCCGGACTTAGATTGGGCACAACAAATAATAATAATAATTATGATAAAAATTGATGCAGAGAAAATCTCAAATGAATTAATCGTCGCGATGAGGACAGAAAAGTGAATGTTCTAAAAAAAATAAAATCTGCGCTCTTAAAAAGGAGATGTTGTGCGTTGTGACCCAATATTTTAGACGAGATAATTTGTTTATTTGTTTAATTTAATTTTTCGTATGACGATCGGCTTTTAAAAATAATTCTTATACTAATGATAAATGATACAATAAATAATTATACAACAAAGATAAATGGGTAGGAATAGATAATAACAGCAATAAATAATAAAAAAATAAAATACTGTTGTTATTTATTATTCCTGTATGTATAGAAAGTGTTGGACTACTAAAGCAAAAAGTCTACTGTGGGCACGGTTCCTGTAATTAATTAAAATTATTATTATTTTGTAACGTATATAATCCATAGTAAGACAGCGCGAGTTTAATTTTCGTGAACACCAACTACGACTTCCATCTTTTACTTATCAACTGTCCTTCCCTCGCACAACATAGAGTACAAATTATTCGCCTTTTCTCCTCTCAAACCTTTCCTACATAAACGTTCTTTCCTCTAATAATTTTATCCTTAGCTAATCAACCCCAAGTTCATACTACAGACAGTTCTAAAAATGTAAGTTTTTGAGCGTTATAGGTTATAATTTATGTTACCTTCATACACTATCCCCCTTTTGTTTTATATGTAATTTTGTTCGTATGTATTAATCGTTGATATATAATAATGTATGTTAGAATTTCAATAAAAAAAATTTTATATTTATTTATATATTATTCGGTCAATACATAGTATAATTATACCATGTATTCATGGGCATATAGAATATATTAAATATATTATATAAATTTACTGCAATATATATAAAACATAAATTTAATATACATTATAATAAATTACGAAATTCTGAACTCATAAATGTCAGTAAACATGGACGATATAAACGCGAGACGTATATATTGCACGCGGCTACACAACGATTAATACATAATTAATGGTACGATGGGTGTAATGTATAGTTACGAGATGTACTTTCGTTATTTTATAAGATACATTTTTTTTTTAATTATGAATAGTTTAATTCATATACAACTGATCGTGAAAACTTATAATTCGTTTTAAACTCGCGCACACTCAATAGATATATTAACTCGGACGCGAACAAAATTAAATGCAAGAGTTAAATGGGTCAACACTGAGTCCGGTTCTTGTTTGGTTTTTGGTTTTTAAAAACTATTCAGATTGTCCCGTTCGTGTTGGGAAAAGTAGAGTTTACGTTTTGTTTTCTTGTCATGTGTATATATTGACCCGGCATAATCGATCGGTACGTCTCACCCCTTACACCCCTCGAACAACTCGAACCGATTTTGATAAAAAAAAAATCGTCCGCCGTTTACTCCGTACAGTCTTGTACAGGAAAAAAAATATTGTATATCTATACATTTCGGACAGCCGTCGAGCCATAATAATAGTCATAACATGTTGTTCGGAACCCGAGATTAATGATTGGACAAGTTCAAATTATTAATGTAAGTGTTACGGAATTGTATAAATAAACGCGTATATCGGTGAATATTGCTCTAAAAACTTGTGAAGGTATACGGGGATAGTGTTATTGGAACACGTGCACGCGTACCATGGTCGAAGAGTACATACGCGCAGTGCTTATCCTCGGCGTTCAGTACAAATATGGAAAAGCCGTACCCGAGGGTGGGCTCTGCGCGGGGTCCGGGCGTCGTTTCGCACCGGGAAATGTATCGGACTTTCGACCAAATTTCAAAACCTGAATTCAGTATTGACCAGAATATTACTGAAATATATTTCATCGATCCCGCCCGGACAAATCACAAAACGCGTCGTCCTCCGCTGGCACGCATAAGAAATGCCGCACGCCCATCGACCTGTACGTATGACCTATAGTATAGATCGGCAACCTGATGCTCGCGAGCCACATGTGGCTCTTTCGGTCTAAAGTTGCGGCTCTCCAGCTACACACGCACAAAAATTAATGCTGGATCGTTTCAAATGCAATTGCTGGATTTAAAAAACAAAAACCTGTGGAGTGACAATTTCATAGAACTCAAGAGTAAGTTGGAAGAATTGGAGGTTCAGAAATGCATGCACGTCGCACAGAACAAGTGGACAGCTTTAAAAGAAATGCCGAGAGTAGAGGAATTTATATTCAACGCATGGAATAGTCTTCCAGGATGCTTTGAGGTGAAAAAGTTGGCATTTGGAGTGCTGGCAATTTTTGGGTCAACATATTCGTGTGAGCAAGCGTTCTCTTGCATGAGTACAATAGAAAATAAAGTAAAAAGCCAACTAACAAATAAAAATCTAGAGTCGTGCTCGAAACTTAAAACAAAAAGTTATGAGCCAAATTTAAAAGAACTTTCAAAAGACTTGCAAAGCCAATGCTCCCATCGATTAATTCCCTATTATTAAAAACTGTTTTTTTTTTGTTATAAATTAATTTTGTTATTATTTTGTCTATTAAAATTTAAAAATGAAATTATATTTAAAAAATTACGAAAATTTTTAATGGCTCTTTAAAATCTGGAAAATTTTGTATATTGTAACTTTTGGCTCTTCCGTCAAAAAAGGTTGCCGACCCTTGACCTATACACATTGAGCAGGCAGTCTGATAATATAGTGTACGTATTATTACAGCCCCGTACGCTGGCTACAAAATATTGTCTATCCGACGCGGTGCGTTACCATGCTCTACCTACATATTATTATTACGTGTATACCCGAGCTGCCGCAATAATGCGCCCGGTGTACCCGTACATTATTGTACGGCAGCAGCAATTAAGTGATTAATGCCGAAAAGTTACTGTTACGACTGTTGGAACAAGTTTTCGGTCGTCGTACCGGGCTGCTGCGGTCGCACGTCAAAAACCGTGCCCACCTATATAATACGTACGCGTATTAGATTACCGGCGATACACGTCGTACGTACGTACGCACAGCAATAATAATATATAATGTATAATGGTAGTGAAATTAATAAAGCAAGCCGATTAGACGGACAAAATTGTAATAATAACTGTTATGTGGTCGTAAAAAATAAATGTACACCTAACGCGCACACGAACCCGCATGCGTGCGTGTGTGCGTGTACCTACACCAGTAATGAAGTGCTCGTACCACGTATATTATGTACACACGTATTATAGACTGGCGAGTGGCGACTATAATAACCCGGTATGGACGCATGATATGACCACGCAATTTGGGCATTACGACAGTATTTTTAACGATTTTTTCTCTCTCTCTCTCTCTCTCTCTTTTTAATAACTTTATTATACCGCTGTTATTGTTATTCCGTCGTTTATACTCGTATAATCCCCGTGTACACTTCCTTTGCCTTTTTAATACGTACATCATAGCTGGTGCACTCTCCACTTCAGTTCGACACGATAGATCACCGATAACGAGCTAACTCACCGGGCACGGTCATAGTAATATTACGATTACGCAGTTGATTTACACGCATAACGCCGACTTTGCGCCGCGGCGTCTGCAGAACTTATACCCCGTACTCGACACTGTGCTTGTACTTGCGCGCGTGTTCTCTGTCGGACGCACAAGTGTCTGTCGGGCCAATCTCACAAATTGTACATATTTCGTACCGCTACCGCGTTTCGTCCACGTGCGGAAACGCATCAACTGTAATTCGCATTTTTTTTCCACTTGAGCGGAGGAAACAACCTACTCGTATATTCTCGTAGCACCTATAATTTGTGTGAACCATTGCGTCATTGGTAAATCCGTCGGCTGAACTGGAATATACCTGTACAGCGCTGTAAAGTTATAATAATTTCACCGTATAAAATATACTACATAACTGATATCACATGTGTCGCTCGCAAGTCGTAGCCATCTATACGCGTGTTCCGTCCACGGTACAAGTGATTTGTGACTATATACTTGTCGGTGAGGGCGGGCAGTCGACGATGGCCCAATATTGTCTGAGCCCTCGCGTTTCAAAAACGGATTTCCTTTTGACACTTTTTCGACCGAACAGTCCCCGGGTTCGACGGGAAATACATTAACATCGATAACTAGAGCGTAGTTGAAAAAATACTCTATCGAAAAAAACTAGTCGAATCGTCCTGCAATCAATACCTGTGACAAAAAATGAGTTTAGTTTTCCGCCGTGAATTTATTCCTCGCTAAACCTGAACAGTGCATCGTTCGTTTTTATCAAGTACTTGTATTACTTCCAACACGCGTACAACTGCAAACGTTCCGGGGTGCGCGCCTGCAGAACGGCCGAGACGGGCGTCTTATTACAGTTCAGCGTTGGGTGGTAATGTGTACCGCCACGATAGAAAGGTAAATCTCAACGGAACGCCACTTGGCAGGACTGCGTTGTTCTGCGTATGCCTATCGCATGAGCCTTATGAATAAATAATGAACAAAACCGACACAGCACGGGACACGAGCACACGAGAAGACGCGCGCCTCCGCGCAGAAAATTGCACGTTGACTACCGCATCGAACGATTTATACTCGGTAAATATTCCTTAATCCTTAGTACCGCCACTACGCTGTAGCCGTTACTGTATAATGCCTAAGCGCAGTTGCACTATTTCATCATTCCGTCGTCACATACCGCTAACAGAGTTACACGAGACATCGCGGGGTTGCTCGGACACGATATTTTAATGTCGGTAATTTGTCTCGGCAATTCATTAAAATTACCTTAACGCATAAAACCCTTCGATTGTGTGACGAATGGATTATAATTATAACTTATAAAGGTATGCGCTAATTCGCAATGACCTATAAAAACTAAATAAAATTCGCAGTACCGCAACTATACTAGATTACGGGCCCGTGTGCTGTTATTATTTTGTCCCCTCCCCCCCCCATCACAAGATTAAGTTTTATGAGACATTTTTTGACACATTATTTTTTCTAACAAGTTTTATTTTTCTACATAATAATTATTTAAATAAATGTTTTTTATACAGTGATATTATAACTTCCTTTCTTGATTTGTAATTATAATATGTAGAACGTATAGGCTACATTAAAGTTATATATTTGTTAAAATACTAATTGTTCTTCAACAATATTTAACAGATAATACATTATTCATTTTAGCATGATCAAACAGATTTAAATAATAATACATATTATATTATTGAAATCAATGAAATCATAGTAAAAAATATTAAAGTACATAACGTTTAACCCAGAAAATCTAATTTTAAATTGTGATAATATTGTATCGATATCAGGAATCAGGATAAAAAACAATTAATTTGAAATTGTCTTCGGTAACTGTTAATCGTCTATCACCATCAATTTCGCCGAGAAATAATTTACTAAAATGTTCACGTATTGTCTAGAATTCGTGTGAATATAACTCCGCGGACCACGATCCGCGCAATTTTTTTTTGCTTTGTCAACAATTGTTCCGTAATTTTCACGAATCACTCTGACATCTGAAATGACTGTATTTCGACTCAAGGCCTGATGTAAGTACAAGTAAACATATTGAAGTTTTTCAGATACAAATTTCATAGGTCGTAAAAATATTTTTAAGTCCTGCTGCATGATGGACCCGCGTGCAATGCACGCTCTGCACACCCGAGTTTTGCGGCACTGAAAATACGCAAGCCCATAAAAAAAATGCAATAATAATTCGTTTAAAATTCCAAGAAATGCACTTAAAAATATTGTGTTTTCGCGGAACCCTTAAATAGTTAAAAAAATGTATATAATTTTGTCATAAATGATTTGATATTAATCTTAAAACGAAAATAAACATTTTTAACTGTTTCGCGAAAAAAACAGGTTGATAAAATCTGCATAAATATACACATTATGTAAATTAAATAAATACATTTAGTATAAATTTATTATTTAATCAACCCGTTCGGCCTTCATGTTATGTTACTCTCATTACATAAGCTTACTATACTAATTGTATAGATCGTTTATGTCAAAAAAAAATATTAAAAAAAAAAAAATGTTTATAAATAACTGTGTCGGTTATAAATTTATAATACAGGTAATGTGGGCAAGACATTTTTGTCTTTTATACATGTATGAAAATGTTTACTTTACCAAATTACTTGAAATAAGCTCGAGCCTTCATGTTTGACGACGCTAAAGGTGCCATCGAACACGATGTTTTGTCAACACCTCTCAATAACGGACGGTTTTCTCCGTAATACGATCACGGGCATACGAGTGGCGCACTCTACCGCTGTACGTTTTGACCGAATCGGTCTACGAAGTTTTTAAGCATACTATATCTTTGGTCGAACGATGTACTCCAGGGATGGCGAAACTTTTTCGAGTGCAGGAGATCGACCAAGAAAAAATTTTTCTTAGGATGGTCGACTTGAGCAGAGAACGCCGACCAGAGTTTCAACGATGAACGACGATGACAATGACTTGCGAGGCTAAGCCACCAGAGACGGCCAGTGAATACCGCAAGTACAAATTCTAATTTAAACGCCAAAGATAGAGTTTTAAATCGTACGCGATCGACCGTTTGGCCACTCCTGACGTAACCTAAGCAATTAACCGTCCCGGGTTTTAAGGCCCCACCGGTCAATTCTGCGTGGACATGATTAGACAATCTTCTGACAAACCGGGTAATATTACCGTAGCATTTTTCACTACGAATCACCACAACGAACATTCACACCGAACATTCTTCAATTTGTTTTTCCTTTCCCGGTCAAGTTCAAAAGGTTGTTCTATGTTCTTCAGCACTACTCTCACGTCCGGTGCTCTTTTTTACATTCCGCTGCGGACGATGACGTACAGCCGCGCGTGAGTTATCTGTATACGGTGCTGCGTGCTCTCTGCCCCCGCGGCCGTTACCGTTTTAGTATATTTTATTCGCAAGTAATGACGAATAGTAAAATTGTTCGTCTCGCGGAAACGTGTGGTATCTTTGACTTTGCGAATCAAACGGCCCGCAGTCGTCGGCGAAAAAACCGCGACAGTCTGGTACCGAAATGGTTATTTATTCTGTGATTAAAACTGATCGATTTCGTTTCGGGCCGCTCGCCGTAAATCGTAATAAAACCGTGCAGTTCGGCGTTCGCGTAGAAGCGTAGAACCACGATAAAAACTTTGATTGAAAATACATTTTAAACTGTATAATTAATTATGTGTCTATCGTGCCTAGCTCCGAACTGGCCCGGACCGCCGGTCCACGTTTGCGGACGGGATCCTCCCTCTCGGCTAATTATTACTGCCGTTGCATTTGCTGTATTCACGATAACCATGCTTAACACGATTAGTATATACAACACACTTAACATAATGTAAAAACCGTTTTACTGAAATTGCTTGTTTAACAAGGTACGATCAGGGTCCCCACATCAAACTCTGGGACCCTGTATTAAATGTTTGTCCGGGCCCTTTATAAAACTTCCAATAGTACTACACATTTTTAGAAATTAAGATTCATAAGCACTTTGATTATAATTATGTCTTTTCATTTTTTTCATTATAATATTATCTAAAAGAAAAAAAAACTAATATTTTTTAATTTATATTAAATATATATTTTTTTTATTAAATTTTCACAAACTGCAAATAAATTTAAACGGGCCTATACGGACCCCTGTACTCTAGGTCTAACAGCCCTCACGCTTTTGGGGGCTACAACCCTTTTGGACCAGCGTTTCCCTTCCTATTTTAACAAGCTTAGGACTGTCTTTGGCATGGTTAAAAATGCTGTTCCTTGTTTTTATCAATTTAATATACTTATTAGTTCTATTAATTTGTAAAATTACTTCGTCAAACTATCAAGCCGATAAAAATATAATTTACGCACTAACCTTGAACTAGAATATTCAATATCTTTGTCAAATAATCCACTTTTACGTATTTCTTTTAAAGTAATTTTATTTGGTCTGGTATGTAGATCTTTACGTTTTACAGCTATTCTGATAAAGTCTAATTTGATCGAACCATCTTCCAGAGCTGTATGATTGTGAGAAAAATGGTTTCAACTATTATATTTAGCTTATCATTAGCTATTATAATCGTGTTACACGAACGATTTGTACACCGAAAACGAATATTACGATTCTTTAAAACATTACACTTACTGAATTTATAATGTACGACTATTATACACGTATAACCTCGTTTGGTTTCTAAAACATTTTCGATTTGTACATCCATTACACGATTTGAATTACACGGCGATCAGATCCAACCTTTGCTAAACAGTTACATAAGGTTTCAAGTAATTCATGTGAGGAGTGAGAACCTTAGTTTCAGAAAGTAACTTCTCAGTCCTACAGGTGTATCACGTGTAAACAAGAACATTTGTTTATGAAACTTAGTTAATTTTCAGTTGTTACATACGTGGTATTGGATTGCAATAGATTATGGTCGCTTAAATGGGCCGCAGGGGAGATTATCTTTAAAAATTGTTTTAAAATGCCGTAATGATCTATAGTTCAACGCCGTTGATATCATTCGAAACGATTTTCAAAGGTCGTTCGACACGTCTACATAATATCACGTTTCAAATTACATTAGTAAAGCCAAATTATTGAACTATAAAGCCGTTAGGCTTGTTCATTCAAAACATTTCGTAAATCCTGATACATCCTGTAATTATACCCGACAGGTCGCGCGCTGTATTGCCGATGTCTTAATTTTAAGGTTTTTGTTTTTTTTTTTTATTTTTTATACTTGACGGGACCCCGCATGGTCGTTGGACCGTGCGTAGAACGCCGTTCACGCCAAGGTTCAAATAGTGGGTCTTAACCGCCGCTCGCAAGCACTTCAATGCCCGTCGTCGCACGCTAGGGCGGATACAGAGGTCCTGAACCGGTGGTGGGGGGGAGGGGAATATATGTACATGAATAGAGACAAGCGGAATCGTCGTATTGTAGATCGATATAAAAACTAGTTGCGTACAGAAATGTGTCATGCACTCGACAGAAACACTGGTGAGTGGTGATGGGTCCGATCGTTCTATAGAATGCACCGACTTCGAATGTAAAACTTAGTTGAAGTCAGGGACGTACACAGGGGGGGTGTTTTGGGTGTTCAAACACCCACCGAAATAATATTTGGTTTTTTGTATGGTTATTTATTTATTCAATTTTAATATTAATTTTTATAATATTATACTTTAATAGACAGATATAATATTACGTTGTGTTTGTGAAAAACCGACTAAAGCAAAATAAAATATAATATATACTAACAAATTTATAAATAAAGTAAAATGATACCTACTGTGTATTGACGTGGGTATAAAAGAATTCTAAAATGTACACGGACATGGGAAATACCTAAGCTATACAGACGGGACAATTACTGCGAATTGGAGTGTTAAAATTAATGAATAATGACGTTTCTGTTATATTTTGTTATCGACATTATCGTTCATGTTTTTGTTTTGTATCTCAACAAATAAAAAATCTCGAACTGAGAATAATGAGGTGTATATTAGTTTTTATTTTTTTGTTTATTAATATTTTAACTTGTTTTCTAATGTTGATTGTTGCGCTATTTAGGCACCAGCAGAAATAGAAATTTTTAACTAAATATAACTAAATAGAATGTTTAACATTGTTAAAATATGTACATAGAGACATAGAAGTTAATTGTGAAGATATTCTTAACATAATGGCTAAAACTTCACGAAAATTAGATTTAGTATTGTAATTTTTTTTGTTTATATTATAAAAAAGTATTGTAAGTACCTACTAAGTAAAGATAATTTTCTTAAAAAAATTTCGTATGTTTATTAAAAAAAAAGTTCTACTTTTCAGTAACTGATTTTCAAAAACGCCCCCCGAAACTTTTTTCTGCGTACGTCCCTGGTTGAAGTCAACACCTACTGAAGCGTGTCGATCGACTTTTAAATCGCCTATTCGGTGGTCCGTCCCGTTTAGTTTACTCTCTCGAGTCGACGCGTCCAACAACAGCTGACCCGGTTTCGTTACCGCACCGATAACACGTGATAACAGGCGCGGACGAGCGATAGCCGATAAGCAAATATGTTTACCGTGCGGTCTGAAACTCTGAAGTCTGAAACTCCGAAGTCTGAAACTCTGAAGTCTGAAACTCTGAAGTCTGAAACTCCGAAGTATGAAACTCCGAAGTCTGAACATAATATTATTGTTGCGCACTCGACGAAACGGCGGCGGCCGCGCTTGGCGAAACCTATGGCGAGACACCACGTCGGCGGCGGCGGCGGTACGACGGGGTAACGCGATCACGTTCGTTATCACCACGACCGGGTCGTGATTGTAGTTTGCGAACCGACATCCCGCGAGACGTGTGCACAGTCTTTATAATTATTTTTTCTTTTCCGTTTGTTCTTCGCCATGGACAGGAGGAACACGATCTGCTTGTTCGACGTGGACGGCACGGTGACGGACCCCAGACAGGTGAGTGCGCGTGATGTGCGGCGTACCGGCTTACCCGAGAGTTTGTTGTTTTTCCCCCGCAGCCGATCGACCCGTCCGTGCGGTCGTACCTGATCGACGAGCTCAGGACCAAATCCCTCGTCGGCCTGGTGAGCGGTTCGGACGTGTCCAAGATATACGAGCAGTTGGGAGGACCGCAACGTAAGACGACCGACGCGCACCCCTCCCCCCCCCCCTCATGCCGCCACCTGTTGACCATCCGCCTGTAATTTGTGTGTGTTTGTACAGATGCGGCCGGATTCGATTACGTGTTCGCCGAGAACGGCTTGGTAGCCCTTAAGGACGGCGCAGAGTTCGAGAGACAAGTAAGCGTTCGTGCCGCGGTCCGCGCGCACCACCTGACCGGCACAAACTTACTTGTTTTTTCCCCGTCGCGTGCAGACGATCGTCGATTATTTGGGCGAGGACAGACTGCAGACGTTCATCAACTTTGCCCTGGGCTACATGTCGAAAATCCAACTGCCGGTGAAACGCGGCAATTTCGTGGAATTCCGTACCGGCATGATCAACATCAGTCCTGTCGGCCGGTCTTGTTCGAAAACCGAACGGGACCAGTTCGAAGAGTACGACAGAGTTCACAACATCAGGAAAACGTTCATCGAAAGCATCAAGGAAAATTTACCAGACATCGGCTTGACCTACAGTATCGGTGAGTTCCGTTTTGGTTTGCTACCAATGTGAAATTCAAGTGTAACAACGTTTCCTACAGGTGGTCAAATCAGTTTTGATTGTTTCCCCGTCGGATGGGACAAACGGTTTTGTCTGCGTTACATAGAAGACCAGTTCAAAGGGAACATACACTTCTTTGGAGATAAAACATTTGTTGGAGGCAACGATCATGAAATATTCAATGATCCAAGAGTCCAGGGACACACGGTGACCAATCCAAAAGACACCATATCACAATTAAACAATTTATTTAATAATAAAATGTAAAAAGCATTACAAATAATATTGTTGCATACAATTTGACTTTTGTACTAGGTATAAATTATTAATAATAAATAAAATAAAAAAAATTATCACAACTGTAATATAAGAACATGAGTTAAGTAACTTTTATACAAATTTAACAAGTTGATTGTTGAATTCGTTCATAAATACTGATAGCTGAGAAAATGTTGGCCTTTCGTTTGGTGCCAACGCCCAGCAACATGCCATCACGGTGAAAAGTTCATCTGGGCAGTTGACCGGCTGAGTTAATCTGAAACCATCTTGAAGATAAGCAGACATTTCAAATGGATCAATGTCGGCATAGGGTTGCTGGCACAGGGTCAAGAGTTCCCATAGTAGAACGCCGAACGACCAGATATCTGAGGCGGTACTGAATTTCTTATGCTCCAGGCTCTCGACAGCCATCCATTTGATAGGCCTATTCTTGTTGTCGCCCAGACAGTGATAGTCGCCGGGGAAGAGATCTCTTGACAGGGCGTTGTCGGCTATCTGGATTTTCAGTTCTGGATTGACGAGACAGTTGCGTGCCGCGACATCTCTGTGCAAATGTCTGTTCCTGTGCAAATACTGCATGCCGTTTATGATCTGCATAGTCATGTCGATAATTTCCCGGGTAGTCAACGTGTACGACATGCTCTCGGACGTCTTGCAGTTTTGCAAAAACTTCTTCAGATTTGTAGTGTCGTTGAAAGGGTACAGCAGAAAGGGTTCTACGTGCTGTTCGACGGACACGGCCTGTATGGTCATTATGTTCTTGTGATTGAGCCCGTACATGGTCAAGCCCTCGTGGAGCAGCACGGATATCTGGACGGCGCTCGCTTGGTCCGTGACGGTCTTGACGAACACGTGCTCGTCTTTGCCGTTGGTGTCCGTGTACAGAGCACGGTAGACGCGGCCGAAAGTGCCTTCCAGCTCGACGTTCTGCAGCCGCACGCGGTGCCTCTGCACGCTGAGCTCGACGATGCACTCGTGCAGGTCTTTGGTGCGGGCCTTGGAGCCGGGCGGCGACTTGTGGTTGAACTTGTTGCTGGAGTTGAGCGCGGACTTCAAGAAGACGTTCACGCCGTCGTTCTGGAAGCCCTTGATCATCATGAGGTCGCGGGCCTTGTCGCGGCGGTACGTGGTGGTCAGGCAGCAGACGACGGCGAGCGCGGCCAGCGACGACGCGGCCGCGATCATGTGATAGAAGAACGCCTGCTCGTAGTACGGCGGCGCGGCGGTGGCGGTGGCGTCCGCTTCGGCGCCGCCGGGCACGGCGGCCGAGCCGTTGGCGTCGCGCCGCTCCGCGCAGTACTTGTTGAACACCAGTCGGACGTCGCCGGTGACGCCGTCCCGCAGCCAGTCGGGCGACGTCTCGATGGACAGCCGGACGACCGCGTGGCCGGGCGGCGACTTTTCCGCGGCGCACGGCAGCGACACGGAGAACGCGGCGGCCGCGGCCGGCAGCTGGCCCTCGCGCGGCCCGTTCAGCTTGGCGGCCACGGTGCGCCGGTCCGCGTCCACCGACATGCGGTACAGCAGCGCGTCCTTGGAGCTCCACGTCAGGTTGACCGTGTCGACGAGCGACGGCACGTGGACCGCGTACCGGGCGGCGTTCGCGTTCAACCGGCCCGCGCGCACGTAGTACAGCCGCGCGGCCAGGCCCATCAGCGGTTCGACGTCGGCCGAGTCCAGGTACAGGTCGTAACGGTGCGCGCGGACGGCGGCGGTGGCCAGCAGCAGCAGCAGCAGCGACAGGAGTAGCGACAGCGACGGTGCCGACGGGACGCGCGCCATGGTTCGAGGGAAGGCCCGCGGCCCGGGCCGGTACGATCACGGAGTCCGCATCAGCGCGTTACGGGCGACCGACGCGGCGCGACTCGCCCACCGGTCAGCGGGCGCATGACGGCGGCGACAGGCGGGACGCGGAAAACGGACAGCCGGGACGACACGCGAACGGTGGTGGCCGGTGAATAACGATTACCGCAGTGACGACGATCGCCGTTACTATTGTTGTTGTTTGTAGATCTTCGCTCCGATAGCGATGCGGATCCCGATGACTATTTCCTCGTTCCGTGTAAACAAAAACAAATTATTGTTGACGGGACTTGATAGTGTCCCGACCAGTGCGGCCGCGAGCTGCGAACGAGTCCCGTGCAACGTGGGCCACACTGCTCGCGTTATCATTTGTTATCGACTGTTGCTGTTGTCGTCACGCTGTGGCCGGAATATTTCGATTTTTCAACTTTTCGTTCCGTTCCATCGTTTCTACCTGAAATCAATAACCGTGAGTACAACAACGGAACGTTTAAACTTATTGACGATCTCAATAATTGCTTTCCTCGTTTACCACGATTTGGTATATAACCCACCAAAGTGTAACTCGTATCCGATGCAAGTGTGCCCTTTGAAATGCAGTTAATCTAATAATGTTATAACATCAAATCACTAGTTTTATAACTCAAATATAATGTCAACCGATTGTTTTATTTTATATATATATTTTTAAGCACATATCTGTGTGTTTCACGATATCATATTAATTTAAACTTATATCTGATGCAGATGCGATGGAGGTATTTAAATCATGCAATAAGGAAGTATTCAAAAAACATCAACGGATTTCACGTCGGCATCGTAGGTGCTGGCCCTGCAGGATTTTACTGTGCACAGCAGCTGCTAAAAGTAATTCAATCAATTTTCAGACAATGTTCGAAGTACTACTAATTTTGAATTTCAGACAATTCCCGGATGTCAGGTTGATATCTTTGAAAAGTTGCCGGTTCCATTTGGTCTAGTTCGTTATGGTGTTGCCCCGGATCATCCAGAAGTGAAAAATGTTATCAACACGTTTACTAAAACGGCATCCAATGAAAATTTTCGCTTCATAGGCAATGTGACACTAGGCCGTGATATCACTTTGGCCCAATTGAAACAGTCCTACAACGCAGTAGTATTAGTAAGTTATAATATTTGTGTCTGCGCTGCAGTAAAAGATTGTAATTAATTGCTTTTCCTAGGCTTATGGAGCTGAAGAGGACAAAAAGTTGAATGTTCCCGGTGAAGACCTATCCAATGTTGTATCAGCCACAAAGTTTGTCGGGTGGTACAATGGTTTGCCTGCTAATAAGAATATTGAAGTAGATTTAAACGCCGAACATGCAGTCATTGTTGGACAGGGAAATGTTGCCTTAGATGTAGCTAGAATATTGTTATCACCAGTTGATGAACTCAGAGTCGGTACAGTTGATGACTTCTTGTACAGCCTTAGATGATGGAAATTCAATATTTTTATTTTCAGAAAACTGACATTACAGAATATAGCTTAGACGCCTTGTCGAAAAGCAAGGTGAATAAAGTCACTCTTGTGGGTCGCCGCGGTCCTTTACAAGTAGCGTTTACGATAAAAGAATTAAGAGAAATGTTGAAATTACCTGGAGTGAGTACCAACTTTTACAAGGACCAAATGAACGGTATCGAAAAAATAATCAGCGGTAATTTTATAACTCCAAAATATTTCACAAGTATTTTTTCTTCTATTATTGTGCTCATTAAAATTACAGATTTGCCAAGACCTAGAAAACGGTTAATACAACTCATGTATGATGCATCCCAAAAAACTGAAGTTAGAGACAAAGTATTTGATATTTTGTTTCTAAGAACCCCTGTTTCAATATTAGGTACAAACAAAGTAGAAGGAATTGAACTGGCTGTAAACAATTTAGAAGGTACAGACATTTTATTGTAATATTATATAGTAATAATGTTTCAAACCTTTTTTTACTTATTGGTTTATAATTCAGGTGACAAAGCAGTGATTACTGGTGAAAAATACTCGTTAAGTTGTGAATTAGCTTTTCGCAGTATTGGTTATCGAAGTGTTCAAGTAGATCCTGATATAATTTTTGATAACCGATCTTCAACAGTACCTCAAAATACAGGTATATTAACTGAGTTATTTTTTAAAACTATTAACTATGATTAAAACAATTTTACTTACCTTTTAAAGGTATTTATAGTGTTGGCTGGTTGTCATCGGGACCTGTAGGTGTGATATTGTCTACTATGAGTCATGCGTATCAGGTAGCTTCTTTAATCAACAAACATTTTGAGGAAGGCTTATTAAAAGAACAAAAGCCTGGTTATGATTACATTTCAAAATTATTGAAAGCTCAAGGTATTTGTTTTAGTTTCAGTTTTTAACTGGAAAACAAAAAAAGTAATAAAATATGTATTTTAGATTCAATTACTGTGGACTGGAATGGATGGAACAAAATTAATCAAGTGGAAATCGAAAGAGGAACAAAAATTGGTAAACCTAGAGAAAAAATAGTTGATGTTGCTGAAATGCTACAAATTGGAGGAGAATTGTAAAATTATGCATTGTCATCATAAAAAATCTGATATACTTTGGGAAAGTTTAATGAGTTAACAGAATTTATATTTTCATATAAAATAAAAATGTGGAATGTTGAATGCTTAGTAAGTTTAAATACAATTTGAAGGTTCTGGTAGGTAAGAATTTTTGTAATTTTGAATACTGAAGATGAATTTTAAACAATTGCTTTATATTGAACAGCAATCAATCACTGCCCTATATCATTCTTTGTTTTGCAAATTAATTAATTAATTAATGTTCAAAAACTTCAAATTGTTGCCAATCAAACATTCTGATATTGAGGTAATACACTCTTCATGGTGAATACAAATTTATTTTTATGATTTTCATAAGTGGATTTGTACCGTTGGTTTGTGAAAAATAACCATTTATTTCTGAATGATTCGCTTATTCATGGAACAGTGAAATATATGTGAATATATAAATTTAAATTTTATAAACGTTATGATAATTTGACATTAATTTGGATATTATAAATTCTTTATTTTATTATGTTATTTATATTTAGTTAAAAATGATTGATTTAGACCCTGTTATTATAATATTAGTGATTGTATTTTTCATTATCTCTAATAAAACAGTTTTTATTTTTATTATTATTATGATTTAGGTTTTTTTTATTTCTTAGATGTCTATGGATGACTATTTATGATAATACTACCAAAATATCATAGTTTTATTTACAAATTGGTCACATTAAAAATTATTTCTAAAAAGTTATTTTTAGTTATTTAGAAATTATTAGTCACCACTTTAAAGAAAGCATACAATTCCAATTCTCAATTAGAAAAGCCAACCGTTTGCATTTTCTTTTACAAATTTTGTTGAAATTTGCAACTGACTACACTCATTTTACTTAAACAATAAAACATATTCAAATAAACATCAAAAGATTTTAAAACAATAGAGTTGCTGTCAATCCTTTTTTGGACATCTGCTTTGAACTAGACGTTCAATGGGTGTTGTTAAAAATACAATATTTTTTAACATGTTTCATAAAATAATAATCAAAAATATCTTAGCGTTATCAAACCTAGTTCAATTCAAAGTCCACTTCTTTATAATGACTATTATAGCACACTAATCTGTTGTGAACAATTAAAATATCAACATATGTACAACAAACAATAATCAAGTTCACTAATACATAACACGGGGAGTAGGACTAATAACTGAGCAGATATAGTAGTATGCATTAGTAAAAAAAAAAAATAATAATAATAAAAATATAAAAAACCTTATGCATCAGAATCTAGATGTGAAGTGCAAATGCATGTTAGCACGTGATACAGACGTATGATTTCACCTCGGTGGAGTACCTATTTATAAACTAGCCATAAAAAGCGGTGTTGCGATTAATTATTGTTGAAACAAACGAAAATCTACATTTTTTGCTTTCCAACAACTATATCGCATCAATAGGTACTATCTAAACGGAAATATATTAAACTGCAATAATTACACCTGATAAATCTTCCACTTCAAAGGTAATACTCGTACGAATTCGAGTGGTAATTTTTCATTGTTTTTTTTTCTGTATCGCTGCTTTTCGCATTTTTTAATACCTAATTAAGCATATTATAATTAGTTTCCCCCTCCCCCTCCTCCGTTTTTCCTATAGTATTTTTGTAACCATTTTAAGTGCACATTGAAAATCGCTTAAGCCGTTGTCTGTAATACGCGCATACTAATCCCCGTAGATACGCGCGCGACTCGTCGAGAATACCTACAGTTATGAATATTTCGCTTTTTGGTGAGAAACTGCAAAAAAAATGATGACCGCCGAAGCCATCCATTAGTAACGGCTTCTCGACGGTGTCTAAAAAACCTCATTAGTTCTGTGTTACGGATAAATGTTTGTTTTAATCAATGATTTTTCGATGTCACGTAGTATATTCTGTATATTACTAATTATTATTCTTAAAATAAAATATTACACATCGGAATGCAGATTAAATATTTGAATACATATAGGCGTGCGACCTATCGCCTCTTTCGGTTGGTATAATACAACGTACTCTTGACCTTATACAAATATTACCAACCCGCCGGGAACTTTTTGTCGATTGCATTGAACATCGCAGTATTATGGTGTTATGTGCTGTACGTTTACACGCGGTATGCGTCCGTCCATTCATCGATTATGATTTGCGAACAGGCCGAAAACCTCGAAGTACTCGTATGCAATGGATATCCCTTTAAATTATAACACCGTTTGCAAGAAAATCGGTCCAGAACTTTTACAGTAATTAGACTGCTATCGAGACCACTTTTTGATTGAAATTGTTGGGAATGACCTTCCCCCTTAATACATTTGTCGTATGAACATGACGTTTGTAACTACCTATCACATTAACCGAAACACGCAGTAGTATAACGGAATTACCGAAAAGTGTTGATTTCGTTGGTAATGCTTATAATAGTGAATCACAATTATTATTGTGTTCCAAGTGGTTTTCGGAGCGAGCAGAAATATGTTATGTTTATTTTGGTACGGTGAATAGATAATGCCGTTTAAAAAGTATCGTTTAATAATGAGAATTATTAACTAATAAATGACTTACCCATCGGCCGATAAAGGACTTAACCGATAATCCCGACCCTCAACACATAATCACATAAACAATGCCGTATGGATGGGTGTGCGTTGTCGGGTTATCGTTTTCTGCTAGAAAAAACAATTTGTAATTGCCATAAAAATATTTAAATATAGTCATTTTTTTCGAAAAAATTAACTGTAAAAGCAAAAAAAAAAATCGAATGCAGATCCTTGTCCGATATTATAACATTCTGCTGGCAATTTTACTTTTGTTTTACGACTATTACGGCAACAATTCCCATGACCAAACCGACAAGAGTGATTCGAATGTACAGAGATTAATGGTTTTCGTTTTCGAAAACGTGACGGGACAAAGTGAACATAGTTGAAACTCGCTACGGCCTCTGATACTGGTGGATAGATAGGAGGTTTTTAGGTTTGTTTCACCAACTCAAGCAGGCTAGCCTGTCCGGGTATCAGGTCGAAGTCGGAGTCCACGCGTGATCAGACGCGGTCTTTCGTCGTCCAAGGCGTAAGTCCTCAGTCCGCGCCCCGCGGAGGTCTTAACCACATCGGACAGACGATAGATATAGACGGACGAACATCGTCCGATGACACGGTCTTTTATTGGTAGGTTTGAGTGATTATAAATTTTAATATATGATATAGGAGTGATAACTCGATGCCCTGCATAATCCAGAATACCTATTACGTATGAAATATTTGCAAAAATTATTTTTGAAAAATACGTTTGAAAATAAAACGAATGATGATTGCGATTTCGCAAAATAAAATAATGTACGGATTACGGATATCAAAAGTGTTACACTCTGAATATAAATAGTTATTAGTAATGTATTTATAGTAATCATCAAGTATTAAACATTATAAAATAAAAACCGTATAGAGTTCAAGAAAATTACGCGAATATCATTTTAATAATAGGTTGGTCTTATCATGTAATTTCGAATAATGCTATTCGCATTCGGAGAAATTATAGGAAGCTAATTAGTGGCCATATGGTATAATAATGCAATAGGTATCTATTATGTATTATAGCAATTAATTTTTATAATATATGCAAACTATAACAATTACTACATTTTGTAGACGCAATCTGACATACTTTTGATCGTGTTTTCTTCTATTATTTTTCAACAATACACATGCATTAGATTACTTTATACAACAGAATTACTAACTCCATATTAGATTATTATGGACTATGGAGTGAGAGTGAAACCGAGGAATGCATTGGTTTTATCATGAGGTCTGGTTTTTATGTGTCTGGGAAGGATTGCTCCGATGTATACAAACATGACACTTTTCTGATAACAAGTTATGTATATTTAGCACTTTGGGGAGGGGGGGGGGTCATTTTTGAATTTCTCAACAGTTATTACTGAGAAAAACGAGAAAAAATGCAATTCTACCGAGATCGAGAATCGAACCCTTCGCCGTCTATACTAGTGTTAGTCCCAACAGGTGTTCCGTGAACCAGCACCAAGGGTTCTGTTAGAGATTTGGGAAAAAATAAATTGGTAACTTTATAAACCGTGTTTGCTGTTTTTTTTTTATACTACCGACATTTACTTTTGTGCCGGAAGTGTCGGACTGCCCACTCATTTGACTATTTGAGTCATAGATTATGTATGTATACTGTATTTATGTTTGAGTATACGAAAAAATATGTCTTCGTTACTATGGTAATGAATAAAAAATGAACGTTCAAGTTCCTGCAAAAGTTCCGCAAGTAATAGAAAGTTGGGAAACACTGGTCTATACTCTATACTCTATAGTCTATAGTATACATTTTGTCACGCTGCACCATCCGCTTGTTTATTTTTTGTGGATACAAGATTTTTCATACGATTTTCTTTATTTGGTTGTTATTCTATAAACATTCATCGTAACGACTCGATACATACCTCGTATTATCGACATTATATCGAGTAGGTACAACTGTACAAGCTTATATTACAATTTAATGGAAATTTTATAATTCTCGAAACACTTTTATTTTTTGCAAAAGTTATAGAACATTAAATTTTAAAAATTTAACATGCCTATTATTAAGAAATTTGGTTTTACTACTGTATCGAACGTCTTTAGAAATACAAACTAACCCACCCAACCTCTTTCACTCAGAATCATTTTTCGAGAATAATTATGGAATATGGTGTACATTGGTTACTCGAGTACAAAAGACTCATCCCTATATATCTGACCCGACAGTGGAATCTCACCTTACCCAGGAGTTTCGTCCGTTTTTGTAATCTGCGTGTACTATTTATAGAGGATCTTTCGAATTTGATGGTTAGGATGATGAAAAATACTTAAATCACACATGGGCAAAATATATTAATTTACATATAATGTATTTGAAAATTTTTTAAACTAAATATATACCTACATTTGTGTACTAACTATTTTAATTTGGTGTACCTACAGCGACTTTTGAAGTTCAAACGATCACCGAAAATGATTAACTTGTGGATTGTGATCGAACGTGCACCGGAGCACCTTGTCTATATCATCACGATTTACCAAACGCCATTTGAAAAACCCTGTAAATGATCTGTACGAATGTTAATCTAAAACATTAGCTAGGTATTATGAAAAAAAAAACAAACAAATAACAGTTTTTCCGGCTAGCGAAAATGTTTGAGTACTACCTACAGCCTATACATCATAGGTTCACTAAAAATACATCTAAAACAACGATTTCCGGTGCGGTAAGCGGTTTGCGGACATTTAGAATTATATCGTGTTCAGTAGGTACAAGGTACTGTCGGGATTGCAGCGATTATATTGATCAATCGTTGTTTATACGTTGTTTTTCGCAGACGAACGACCGCGAGTCACTGCTTGGTCAAGTGGACTCGTTGATATTATTTTTATAATAAGTAATGCGTAAAAACGAATTTTATTTGAATAAAAAAAAAAAAAAAACAATATTAAGTATAGATATCATCTTAACGCTGGTGTTATAGGTTATACGTAATTATTCTATTTCTAGAACTGCGGCATCGCTGATATACAGACGCAAATAATATACAAGTACATATAATAACACGACCGTGCGGAAACGAGAACATAATGTTTGTATTAGAAAAAAAAAAATGTCGGTTATACAGGCGCGCGGTATATACCGTATTATAATAAATAATAATTAACATCATGTACGTACGAGCGGGTTGTCAAGTGTTTGCGATGCGAGTACTTCTCGCTCGCGGTACGTACGGTACAACACGGTATTCTGTGGATTATACGTTTAAAACGTTATTAACTCGTGTCACTATTCACTCGTGTAATAGAAACCCGTTACGGAAACCTGTGCAAACAGGTGGCCGTCCCGCCGTGCAGTAATATAAATCAATAACATCATCGCATACAGTTCCGACGATAGACGAGACCCAGTGCGATCCCAGGTTAGGTTAGGGACCCAGGTGATCTCGCGATCATTGCACGTGCACGGGCCGTTAGAAGAAACCTCGATCCTTTCAACCAAGGGCGTAGCCAGTAGATATGGGCCTGGTAGGCCCGGGCCTACTCAGATTTTATCTAAAAAGAAAAAGAATCATTTCGACAATGAGAAGAAAGAAAACATACCTCAAGTCAACTATGAAAATCCATAGGCTAAACGATTTGACGTTCATTTCCATAGAAAGGGAAATAAGTGATCAATTTATTGATAATCCATCGGCTGTTATTGATGAGTTTGCTATCATAAAGAAAAGAAGGTAGAATTTTTACTTTGAAAATATTTTATAAATGGACAATACGTTTATGTAGTAAGTTACGAATATAGTGATTAATAATTATATAAAAAATGATCTTGTATTCAGATAAATAAAAATTGCAAACTTTGCCTTAAGTTATTAATGATTAATAATAATTGATAATTTTGATATTATAGGAGGCCAATACCAAAATTGGGATTGGTCCCCATTTCCGTCTAACAATGGAAGATTTATGTTGGCCTACCCCAAAAAAAATTTACATCTACACGCCCCTGCTTTCAACGCGCGCCACGCTTGTATGTAGCAACGAACAACGATCGTGTGAATATTCACCTATAAATCCTGAACGTAATATCGACTTTTTGTAAAGCCTTTAATAACCTTAGTTGTTGAGGCTTAATTAAATAAACAAAAAATTAATCGTACGACGACCGCGGACGGTCGATATCGCGTGCTATTGTGCATGATGGTCGGCAGGGGCGTATTTAGTTATTTCAAGAACGGGGCAACACAAATGTTCATGGTTTTTTATATGACAAGAGAAGTGGAGAAGGAGTAACACATTTGCGGGAAAATTGTATGGATTGACATCATTGTCGGTCTCATGTCTGTAATGCGAGACTTTCAAAATAAAAATTTGCCGCCCCTCTAAATCTTTAAAAATTTGCCGCTCTGGGCAACGGGACCAATGGCCCCTACCTAAATACGCCTCTGAATTGGTCGATTTGATTTTTTTTTTCTACATCGCTCTGTACTCCGGCACACACGCGCGCACACGCACGCACGGTCGCGCATTTTAATCTCTGTGAACTCTTGATATATTGTTCCATTTCACATTGTCGATGATAAAACGAATAGGTGCTACTTACGAATATCGCAGTATACATATATAGAGTGGTGCTTCGGCATTTAACGTTTCATTTAGGTGCCGTTTAGAAAACGCGTAAGATTTGTTCGCACTGACCACGCGTGCACGTTCAACACCGTTCGTTCGACCGAATCAATCATAATAATTACGAAGAGCACGTTTTTTCTTCTTCTCCCGAAATTATACACCCGATTGATTTCTCTTCGTGTTGTCGCCGTAAATTATTATAAAATCGCTGCACAATTACTACTGCACCGTTCGTTTTAAATATAAATTAACGCCACGAGCAACAGAATCGTATTCGCAATAGAAAAGAAACCAAAGAGAAAGAGAACAATAAGCAGCATGAAAACGATGTACGCTATGGAATCATTGGTTGAAGGCGTCCCACAGGTCAACTTTGTCATCTGCCCCGCCGTGATCGAAGACTGCGATCGAATTTTCGAATTGGTTCAAGTAAGATTGTTCGCTTTTTGTTCGCATAATATACTATAAGTTTATACATTTTAGCGGTGCGGTACACGCGACTTGTTATTTTACACTTGATATTATAAAGACCGATGGCGGTTTGAATTGACGTCACCAACTAATTCAATAGAAATAGATGTATATTATCTACGATTAAAATAAAATCAACTATAACTTAAATGTTTTACTGAAATCCGATTACCGTGTATTGTGTTCAGCACAAATATCACTTGTCACTTTGTTAGTTACCAAAATTGCAACTGTAGAAATAAATAGTGTTATAATATTGCTAAAAAGTTCATTTCATGAGCATGCATAACGCGAGAGTACGAACAATGGCAACGACCATTGTTTTCCTTGGACTTCTTCGATAAGTGTAAATTACTTTATAAGCTACATCACATTTGAAAGCGACAATATTTCCATTCGTATAAACAATTCTGTGATTTTATATGATTTCTATCTTCTATGTCCGAGAACGGCTTAATTCTTATCTGAATACTATGTATTGTTGGTCGATTGTACATTTGCACTTGCGGCGAGGAATGTATATTTCGAAACACACAGGCGTAAATATAGGTCATTCCTATATCGAACACACCTACACGGGTATGACCTGCGAAATAATTCGGACATTTTAACTTTGAAGTAATCTCATATTATAACTATACTACTTTAGTATCTAACCATGCAATCATATAAAATACATTGATACATAAAATACATAAAATACATTGACCTATACGGATTTACTATACTTCCTACCTGGTTGTTTCATGACATGATTTTCTTTAATTAATGATTTGAAAATATTTAGCACACCCATAAGTCTTAGAATACATAGAAATATATTTTCTAAGGCGTTTGTGTTATATTCAGTAAATTGTATTCAGTTATATAGGTACTTATATTCCGATACTCAACAATTAAAAATCATATTATACTCATCAGTGCTTATAGATTTCCATCCCTACTACGGTAGTCACCGCTTATTGGACTTACTTTATGGAACCAGGTGATTTTAGTCCATACTCTATAGTCTATACCAACCGAATAGGTCAATAAGTCAAAACACCACCGAAAAACATTTCACATTGTTATACATAATATTATATTCTTTAAAAGAAGTAATTCATTTCAAACCGTGTATTAAAATTTCAGCTTAGTAAAACAAAGATACCTATATGTAATAATTTTGTGTAGATATATAATAATGTATAACAATAACATAATGATATTACGATGTATGGGTTGAATATAAAAATATATATACGGTTTACCTATCTACAGTGCTGGGAAAGTTTTCTTATAAAAAGCAGTTCGAACCTCGTTCCTGTTGTAAAAAACTTATTTATCGCTCAACCGCTGTCAAAAAAAATGTAATTTTTCACTGATGGTTTGCTGCATAATGCTTAAATTGCGCTCAGCCGCAAGACGATAGCTGCAATACCTATGAAGTATTGTCTGATTCATTTTCAACAGAAACCGTTCTTATTGTTCGTTAAGTAATTGTCAAATGACCCTATAAATCGGTGTATAAAGTCTAATAGACGAATTTTTTTTCTGTACGTAGCGTACGTGCAAATCGAGACAGACCGAGTTCAATGAGCGCCGAGCGGCGACCACTGTGTATGACATTTGTAAATTTAAAATAAAACAGTTTAGTTTGAAAGCCGGAGTGTATAGGATAACTCGTAGTAAACTCGTAGGTATCCACCTTCGCCCAAAACTAGCCTCTGTTCTGTGGACATTATTATAATTTCTTATATTTAATTAAAATAATTACGTATAGCAGATTTTAACTTGTCGTTTGTCGCATTTTAAAATTGAAAATTATAAGCTCGGTTTAACCGTGAATGTTCAATGTTTTGTTGAACACGGCCCTGATGGCGCTTATGGCTATTATTATATATAGCTTCCGAAAACCTAAGTTGAGATTTCTATATACCAAAAGTGTCTATACACCCGTGTCCTTCTTTTAATCAGTTGATGACTTAAATTGTTTTTTTAACAGGTTGATTACTTTTTCGATGACTGTAAGCTCACATTACGGTATACTCATTGAATTTATTATTTGTTCCAAGTCCAACGATTTTCCCATAACGCTATAGCGTTTTATAAAATTAAGACACAACAGCGCATCAGCAGGCTGTAAACAATTTCGAAAAGTATCAATTCATCATACGAAACATTCGCACAAACAATTTAACATCCCGACCTAATTCAAAGATTTCACGTAAAACATCAAATCATCAACCGATCAAACGTATTATTATTGATCATACTGTTGCGCAATATTAATTTTAGCGGATTTCTATGTATATAAAAATGACATAAGTATATCGAAATCTGTACAAGCAAACGTAACCTGTTCGCAATATTTTTCCAGGGCACTGCGTTTCATGGACCGCGTTCACATTCAAATACTAATCGTAACAATTAACTTCCCGTACACTTGTAAACGTTCGACAGATATTTCTGCATACGCTGTACACTCGGTACTCGAATATCTATTTTCAAAAAACGTACACCCACCTGGTCTGATAGGCCGTAGGAGTGCGTGCGTAGTAAAATACATAAATAGGTAGGTATAATTGAAAACCACTCGACGCGCAACAGTTATTCTAAAATATTCTAACCGTGTACCGGCTTACGAACCAGATTTGAAATGAGATTTGACACGAGGCATCATCCTCGTGCGAAGAAAGCTTGGTGTTTATTTATAGAACAGATCGCGAATTCCTGCCATATCGAACAAATGCACCGATATAACGCGTGCACACCGTCCTACCGCTACACGTGATCGATAATAATTATAATAACTACTGTAAGTAATAAACGATAATTGCCACCGCCCAAATAAAAATGCAGGTGTATGCATATACAAGCCCGGGTACGTACAACCGTCGTTCACATAATAACAATATTGTATCGGGTTCGTAAAGTGACGTACATGAAATCACGTTTTAACAGTTCGTTTGAAGTTTGAACTCGCTGATCCGAACGGAATGCCATATTATCATATAATATTACTGTTAAATATGCATATCATTTTGATATGTCGACTAAATCAATTTAGCGTAAAAATATGCGATTTTGATTATGTTTAGCAAAAGAGATGAGTCGAAGAGTGAGCAGAATAATATTATACTATACCTATTAATATATACAGCTTACTTATAACATCACCATACATATACATATGTGTATTAAGTATTAATGACGGTGTATTTATATTGCGAATTGCAATCTCTTTGATAACATGACAATATTTACGAATAGGTATATATTTATTTTATTATCTTTCGGCGATTATTGCAAAAACACAATACACCTATAGACGCTATAGTACATACCGAACTGAAGTGGTTTATTATTTTATGTTTACTACTGTAATACGTAGGTATACAACGATTGATATAGGTGAAGTGCGTAAAATAATTATTGTACTAAAGAATTTTATCGCTCGAACCTCGGAAACACATCGCTTCGCACTGCAATAATCACGAATGTTCAAAATAGTAACGATAATCGCTACCTATATTTGTTCATGTAATTGTAAAAGAGTCAGGACTATACTATACTAGTATTAGTAGGTATTCGTAAACTTAACAATTACCTTTCTAGTTTAGAGTTTCTATCCAGCAAATTCCATCGAATCGGTATCTCCGTCATCATATATTCTCGTCATAATATACAATACGACAAAATAAGTAATTTTATGTCTCCGACGTAGGTTTGCAATCCCCTTATAGGACCATCCACCATTCGACCGGGTAATCGGACAATACTGCATATCCGCGTCATCGGCTTTCTAAAAATGTCTCCAAATCGGTTAGAACGTTTGCTCCGATCAATTACAAGAGGAAAAATACATTTTGACTGTATAATCGCACGATTTTTGTAGGTCTTTCAGTACCTTGTTATTCTCTCGTACAATAATTTATGTGTTCATGGGTTAAAGTTTTAGTGGTCCTACCGTCTTTTTTAGCTAAGTGACGATGGTCTCGCTCGCTTTTACAGTTAACCATGTGCACTAATCGTAGGAAAAAGTATAAAAATCATTAAACAATAAGTCATATTTTTAAATAAATATTAAAATACATGTTTTAAGAATAGGTTATACTCGTATAATACGGGTATGGCCGTGTATAGGAATGTACTTACAATTATAAAATTATTTCATTAAAATGTTTTTATGCATATGCATAAATGTTGTTGATCTAGACTTTTGTGATTTAATAATAATCGTTTGTGTTTCAGGAATACTATTCTGAATATGGAATACCAAGTAATAGACAATTAAATGAAGAAAGTAAGTACACTTCAACAGCAATAATAATAGGCGCAATTATCATAATTCATAAGCTATATTTTACTAATAAACTGATAAATCAATAACAAACATGTATTACAATTTACATTACGCGATTATAGCCCATATACTGTAATAATTATGCGAACTATTTAAACACATACATACGGTACTTGTGTACCAATAGCATGCTCGATTGTTCAAATTAGATACCTACCATATAAGCATTGACGAAATGTGAGTGCTTAGACAGATTTATAAAATGTTCCCTTAACTCTGGTCATTGAAATTTCACGTTTTATTCCGATGGTGCTTCGCACAGCAGTTTTTTTTCTGTTTACCCACCTCATTATTGATGATTAACTAGTAATACTCACTAATATACAATAACTGTTCGCTATTTATTGGTTTTTGTTTATCGTCGTTTTTCTTAAATTGAGCTTACGTCTAGAATAGAGCAGAAAATACATATTTATAGTCCTTCATAATTTATTGACTTTTAATGCGGTCTTGAGACTCGTAGTCTAAATATGTACTTAGTCACCAATCGCGTGTACCGTGCACGGATAAGAGACAAATATAGGCGATAGGCAATAGCACATATATAGAGGGTACTTATCGTATTTAAAGTTCTAAACTACGTCGTAGAATGACCGTAGAGTGCATAATTATAATTATTTTCTTTTGTATTTACATATTTATCTCAATTTTATTCTTCAGTAGACTTTATAAGAAAATCTCACAGTAAATAATATAGTAAAAACGTATGATGTATGAAAAGTCATTCATCGAAGGCCACCTCTTAAATGCAACGATTAAAACACACCCGATAGACGACCGACTTACGCTTGTAGACGCAGAGAATGATTTTAAAAGAAATGATAATTTATTCAAATACACATCGTCATTTACCGGCTTGATGTTTTCAATTCCATTGAGTAATTCTGTTTTATATATAGCTTTCAGAAAAGAGGGATTCGAATCTTCAAAGCCGAGTTTTCAATGTTTTATAGCTAAGACTAGAAAAAAAGGTAATATATATTAATTTTTAACCGATTAACTCGAAATTATTTCTATACAAACGTGGGCAAAAAAAAAAAAAATATTTTATTAAGTTTTAAATTAAATTTTAAACGCTAATGTTTTGTTTTTTTTTTTTACCATTTTACAGTAGACATTATCATCGGGTTCGTTTTATGGTTCCGACCATTTGAGAACACAACTGGCCAAAGAGTATTTCTGGAAGCGTTATACGTATCCAAACCATACAGACAGAAACATGTCGAACAAGCTCTATTTGAACAAACAATTCAAATTTATTAAAATGCATTTTACGTCGCCAAGACATGTTGATCGTAAATACTTCTATCGTTCTATCAATAACTAAATGATTCCCTTCATATATTATTAAGAAAACAATGAAATCGAAGTATAACACTGCATACTGGGCAGACGAACGTTCCTATAAAATATTTTTTTATCAAATTCTTTCACTCGAATGTGTGTGTAGTATAAAAATTTATTGAACTATGACTAAACCGCATTTCTCATCATGTGCGTCAACCGTCTTCCAACTAGTTATATAATAAGTACTTATCTCTAAAAATATGGAATTATTGTGCGTTGAAATTGTAATAAATTAAAACACTATACCAAAATTCAAATTACTTTTAATTATTATTTATTTCTATAAGTACTATGTATACAACATAAATACTATCTTATGTATTTTTTTTGTCCATCACCACTTATTTTGTTGCCATGGTTTAAAATACAATTTGTTACTTTACAGTGATAATTTTGGTCTTGGGTCCACTAGGGATACAGATACTATCATATTTAATGAATAGTTTTATTTAAAATTAAACTAGTTAAGTGATCAAATACTTTGGTAATCGACTTACCTATTTAACTATTAAAGTTTAACATAGTTCTAAAATATATATTTCATATATTTATCACGTGTTAAAATGTTTTTATCGTTTTAATGGTACTTATTTGAGTATAATAGATTTGATTAGACAGTAAATAACTATAATTATTGTTTTTAATGTTTTTTTATCATATTCATAATATATACACATCCTGTTGATAATATAAGCTTGTATAATTCAAAAATGATAGTTATATTTTTATTTTACAGATTGAGATAATTAAATAAATATTGTTGTTGTTCAATATATACTATTTTTTAGATTCCGAGCACAGAAGAATTTATTATTATACATAATATGTATACCTACACAAATCATTCACAAATAGCCTACAGGTTATTAATGATAAAAACAAAAAACAATATAAATGCTATTTATACTTTATGGTATCACTCTTAAACACTTAAAACGATTATAAATTGAAACTATGATATTTACTACACTTTATTTACCTATACAAAATTTGGAAAATATTACATTGAGTATTTCTTCAGTCGATACATGTCCCGTAATTTTTCCAACATTTAATGTGGCATTATGCAAAAGTTGAGCGGCAATATCAATGTTTTCATCTAGCTTAGATATTTCAAGAAACTGTTGTATATTTTCTAATGCCGTAGTGAGGCAATATCTATGTCTTGATTGACTACATCGAGGATGTTCAAAATTTGGATTTCCACATCTAAGTAAAAACTAAAATGTAATGAAACATATAAGATAAAATAATAATATTACTAACAATTTCTGCAAATAGTTTTCAAATATTTCCATCATATCCATTAGACCTTTATCAACTTTACATGAACCAAAACATATAGTCCATTTAGAAATTTGAGATATTTTTTTTAGTCTTAAAATTTGGTCCTTAGGTACAACATCAATCTTATTCACGTATACCAAACAGTTACTACACTCTACTTTCATATTTTTTGAGTATTCTTGTAGCCATAAGTCCATGTCATCCACACCAATGAGATATGAAGCATCGGTCACTAAGATTACTAAGTCTGCTTCTTGAGCCTGATCTTTAGATTTTTTCATTCCCAATTCTTCGATCAAATCTATGGTTTTAGAGCGAATCCCCGCAGTGTCAACTAAAAGCACAGAGTAACCAGAAACATCTAGTGGCACTTGAATTAAATCCCTAGTTGTGCCTGGAAATTCTGTTACTATAGCAGCTTCTCTGCTACCTAAATTAAAATATTATGTTTTATTTATAATAAAACCAATAATCTGATTTACGTACATAATGAATTTAAGAGGCTACTCTTCCCTGTATTTGGTGCACCAATTATTGCCACTTTAACTCCGTCTCGTAAAATTTCACCAGATCTATTATCTGATAAGTGTATCTAAAAACATGACAAATTACACTACCTTTATATAAATACTTTATTAAAGTTAATAAAAACCCACCTCAATCTCTTTGGCAAGTTTTTCTAGATTTTCTTTTACATTTTCTAGTACCAAGTCTTCTATATTATCGGTTTCGCTAAAATCTATATAGGCTTCAACATTAGCCAAATTCTAAATTGTAAAAACAACAATGCATTACAAAACGGCCCTCCATAAATGTGTAAATAACATGCTTCTAAAAGAGACTGTCTCCATGAACTGTAAAGTTGCCTTAAAGAACCTTCCAACTGCATCAATGCTTGTTTTCGTTGAAGCTCAGTATCAGCTTCTATAAGGTCAGCCAAACCTTCTACTTCAGTCAAATCCATTTTATTATTATAAAATGAACGCTTAGTGAACTCTCCTATAAAAAAAAAAAAAATTTGTTTGAAAAAAAAATACATCTTAAATTGTAATAATGTATTGAAAAACTAAAATAAAAATTATAAATAGATTTATAGTTTTGACTGCATTAGCTAATAAATAATCGTATTTATTTAAATCATACCAGCATCAGCTGGTCGAAAATCAGGTAATTTTGATAGGCCATGGAGAACTGAAGATATAACCGCTCGTCCACCATGTATTTGAAATTCACAGCAATCTTCACCAGTAAAACTTTTAGGCCCTAGAATAAAAAAATTATTTTTTTATAAGATCATAGAATAAGTATCAAGTGAAAATTAATTATTACCTGGAAACCACAATAATAATCCATTATCTAACTGTTCTTTTGTTATTGGATCAATAATTTTATTTAAAGAAGCTTTCCTTGGTTTTGGTAAATACTTTAAATGAGTCATATTCAAAACAGCATCAGAAGCATGTGGACCAGAAATCCTTATAACAGCAACACCACATTTTCCAAGACCTAAAATTAATATTATATTTTAGTAAAAAAAATATTTTTTATACATGTATTATAGCACATTAAGTTATATTTAGAATCTATAGGTTAGGGTGATAGGTACAGTAGGTTATTTTATTATGTTTCAATTATTAGCATAACATTTCTGAAATTGTATATTATCATCTGATGGCCAACAGTAGCAGAGCCGCAATTTCGATTAAAAATCTGAGGGTGCTTAAGCCACCACGAAAACTTCCAATTCTCGTAGGCTTAATTATAGATTTAAAAATAATTTTCACAGAATCAAAAACTTTTTTATATATACAGTGCTTGAAATGCTTCACTACATTTTTACGTTCACAAATATGCACGGATGAAGGTAATTCGGTTAGTTTATAATAAGAAAAACATGTACTCTACCAGAACTAATTATAATAAATATGATGGCTTTAAAGTTGCAGCTGTTAATATACAGAGAAAAATTGCAAGTGGAATTATCACTTTTTATTTATATCGACAATATTTACGTATTTTTTAATCGACGAAAAAATAATAGGTACTCTTCATAACATTTATTAAATGATTAAATCTCTACACGCGCTGCTTGGCTTAAAATGCGTATAAATTAATGAACATGGTCGATCACACACTATTATTTTTTTTTGTATACCCGTTGAAGGGCACGTGGCAGTGTGGCTGTTTGTAGCTAGAGGCTGGCGAAAACCGATAATTATAATAGAAGACATTCGAAAACTATTACCATTGATTATAAATAATCAATGCTATTACATAAATGGACAAATTACAATAGGTTATATCATTTATTATAAATAGTATTTATTTATATGTATTATATTCTATTCAGAAAACCGTATTATCAACACGTAAACATGAAAACAATTTGGGGCTGCTAAGTCCTTCCCCCTAATTCCGCCTATGAACAGCAGTACAGTAATTGTATACTGTATGCTGTGATATAGATTATAGAATACTATCACTATCACAGCATCGGTATTTATTAAAAATATAAAATAAGATAAATGAGTAACAAACGTGGATAAACAATAATGCTTCATCCATATGAAATCTTTTGTCGTTCCCAGCTGGCAGCTAGGGTCTTATTCTGTTAAAATATCGGTTCGGTTTACAGCCAACGGCAGTGATTCCGAAGTAAATTTTGAAACATTGCAGGCAAATTGATTGAACTACCCACCACCATGTTTTCAGGAAAAAAAAACGAACATCCGATCATATAATAGTGAACCAAACACCACACATTAATCACAAAATGTATAGTATGTATTACATTATTGAATTATTCTACTATAGAGTCATGAATATCGATTATTATAAATTATTATAGACTATAGTCGTATAAAAATTGTAGCACCCACCACGGCACCGCCACCTCTAGGGGCGGACCTGGGTGTCGAGGAGCCCATGAGGTTAATCAGCAATTAGGGCCCGGGATTTAGCATATACTTATGGCAATATATAATTATATATTATGTATCTTAAGGCGCGTCCACACTATTCCATTTGGCTTTAAAATGGCATTGCCAAGAGTGATGTGGACTTTATGTTGGCACGTGCTATTTGGCAAAGTTTGGCCAACTGGCTTGCCAGACCGAACTCGATGATTGTCGGTCCGGATCAAAGAAAGCCAAGTGGCAAAATTAGGTGGGGACGTGCCAATGTTGGCAATGCCGTTGGATTTCTATGATCACTGATCAGTTGATAATCTACGATTGTATAAGGGCATGTTATTTTGTTTTTATTTTTGTAATTTATTAAATATTGTTTGTAGATTTTAAAAAAGCTTATGATTCTATTCATAGAGAAAGCCTTATAAATATACTCAAAGAATTTAGATTCCCAAGTAAAATTGTAAGCCTCATTGGAGCCAGCATCAACCAGACGGATATAAAGGTTAAGATAGCGAACACAACATCTCAGCCTGTGAGGGTGACGACAGGTCTCCGGCAAGGGGATGCGCTTTCCCCAGTGTTGTTTAACCTGGTACTGGAAAAAATAGTACGAGAAATGAACGTTTCAGAAGGAATTGTGCTGGGACAAATAACAATAGGACTTTTAGCATACGCGGACGATATAGCTCTCTTAGGAGACGATATTGAGACGATAAAAAGACTGGGAAAAAAACTTATAAAGGCTGCAGAGAAAGTGGGATTATCCGTTAACGATGATAAGACAGAATACTTAATTGTTAGCCGAAATAGCAGAAATTACAGACTAGGACAACATATTGAATTAGAAGGACATATTTTTAAGAAAGTCTCACAATTTAAGTATCTCGGATCTATTATTACTCAAGACAATGAACTTAAAACAGAGGTGTCGTCGAGAATACAACTAGCTAATAAGGGATACTATGGATTAGAAAAAGTACTGAAATCTAGGACCCTCTCTAAAAATTTAAAAATAAGAATGTACATGACATTATTACGACCTATTGTCATGTACGGATCTGAGACGTGGGCACTGAGAAAAGCCGAAGAACAGAGACTAGGAGTATTCGAAAGAAAGGTTTTAAGAAAAATATATGGACCGGTCTTTGATAACCAAACAAATGAATGGAGGAAATTGCATAATTATGAAATTCAAATGCAGTTTCAGAGGCCTGATATAATTAAGGAGATAACAAAAAGAAGACTCATGTGGGGAGGTCATGCCTGGCGTAAACAAGGATCTCTTGTTAGGCTGGTAATAGAGGAAGAGCCTATAGGGAAAAGACCTTTAGGAAGACCCAGGTTGAGGTGGGAAGACTGTGTAAAGAAGGACATAAAATCGATAGGACCAGGAAACAGATGGAGGGAAGTTGCAGAGGACAGGGACAGATGGCAAGATTTGTTTATAGCGGTATGGTCTTAAAGGCCGAAGCCAATAGAGAAGAAGAAGAATTTATTAAATATTGAGTAGTGAAATATGGAGTGGTCGAATGAAAAAGTTTTAACATTGATAGAACTTTAAGTTTAACTTATATTATCAGTATGACTTTGAATGTTAATATTATAATATTATTTTATAATTACGAGTATATAATATGATAGTTACTAAAATCATTAAATCAAAATAATATGTTAAATAAACAACTTTCAAAAACATTAGTTTAGATGTTCAGTCACATTGAAAAGATATTCCCTGTTATGAAATAAAATACTCTGCCAATTCATTTCTAACTGATTGGGCATCGGTTGCACTCTTCTTGGAACCTTAGTAGTATTATTGAGTACTCCTCCTGAATCATTTCGATATGTGACAGCAATCCACATCAAATTGAGATTATAAACTGTTTTAGACTTATTTTTGCATAGAAAATTATGTAAATAAACTATAGCCTCTACAACCTTTTTGGAAGTTTTTGGTTCCAACAATAATGGCAAAGCCAGATGGCATATATCGGCATAGTGTGGACGCGCCTTTACATTTTAGATGATTATCGATGAAGCCATCTGCACACACGACGATAAAATGACCAATATTATATTATCGGTGAGTGGTGACGGTTTCACTGATTATATTATATCATCGGTGACGGTTTCACTGATTATATTATATTATGTAATAATATTATATTTATAGAATTCTTCGAATTTAAAAACCCGTGATAACATAATTGAACATAAAATATGATATAATTATGTACAGTAAATGAATGGCGTTTCACCGTTATATTTAATATTATAAATAATTTTTATTTATACGACATGATCGAGGGCCCGCGAGGCGATTTCCCCCTCGCCTCCCTGGCAACCACCAAAAATAAAGTCATTGCACTCATTGCGGTCGTAATACCTGAATATATAGATAGGGGCCACTGACCAAAGGGCTACGAAGAATATTAAAACTTATTAGACATCGGTAATTAGAACTTTCATGTCGTTCATAGTGTTCAGTTCCAGTAACGTTCTACGGGTCACCCCATAAACCCAAAACCACAGAATACATGAATTTTTTGATTTTATTCCGCACCTGTATTCAGTGACAACGTACGAGATAACAACGTCCAACACTATCTCACTTTTAACCGGGTTTACCAAGAGTGTTATCACCGCGAGAACAACAAAATATACTCGTTATCACTACAACACGAACTATTGACAGCGAGATTTAACAACGAGACGATCTGGAACGGTGAACACAAGGACGTACTGATTACGAAAACCGTCGTCCGACCCGCCGTTAACGGTACGGTCGGATGCAACCCCATGGCAGTATAACAATTAATAATTTTTAGTTATCACAATTAAAAGCGTCGATTCAAATTTTTACCGGAAGACAGTGCATAAATTGTCGACTTGAATCTCGTCCGGCGGTGGTGTACGGCGACGGTAATTCTTCTCAACAGGTACCGAGTCGTATTCATAGCGATCTGTTAAAAAACTGCACTACAGCTGCAACGCGCGATACCGGTACGGTTGCGGTGGGCGAATGGTCAAAATTTCCGATTGGTTTCACGGAAGACGTTGACGGCCAAACATCGGATACAATATTTAACATAACCTAAAAAAATAATTTCAATGTTCTTGCCGCTCGGCGGGCAAGACCGTTGGACGGTATTCTTGTCTATGCGGCCCACTATAGAGATTTATAGAGATGACCGATTACTATTTTATGATGAGTAATGACTAATGAGTATAGATCCCGAAGAACCTATTTATATATAGACTGCACTAGTGCACTGTGCAAAATAGACGATCGTATGCCTGCGTTTTGTACTCGTCAAGTTTTTTTTTCTCATGCTCGCGTTAGGTATATTATTAATTAACGAATAATATTTAAAATACCTAATAATAATGGTTATATTGAATCTTCTATTCTTCGATCCCCTGTGGTCCCTGTATAGAACTCGTCATCTTCTGTTCGTGTTCGCTATCCACACTTCTCGAGATGCTTTTGAAAAACCGCAGAAAAAAAAGTTAACTCCGCCCAACCTCCTAGGATACGATGCGTACGTAATACAGAATAATATAGTGATGGAGGGAAGAGTGGAAGACATATTATTATTTATTTTAAAAGTCAAGACGGGAATCGGAAAAACCAAAAACTCTGAATTCGAGATAGTATCTGGATCATTTTTTTTTAAAATTAAAACGAACAATTTAGTTAGTACCTAATTATATCTTAAATCATGGTAGGTACTAAGCCACTAAGTAGTATCATAGTTAAGAATTTTTTAAATTTTTAAATAAGATGCAGGGACCTTTTTCATCAGTATGTCGCAGCCTCACAGCTAGGGACTGCTTCAATTTAATCCTGGGGCTATGATGTGTAACTGGTTAAAAGGTACCTACTCTATGTAATATGCGTGAAGGCCTACGTGACCACAAAATGTGTTGTCAGCGAATTCCATAACGAACTAGTCGACGGTTCCCATGGTCGCAGGATGGGTAGGCGATCGGTTTTTGCATTGTTCACTGGGCAAAACCTCTGTACACTACTTAGATAGTTTTTATAATTTCTTTTTAATTATGTCAGTTAATGTTTTCTTTATTAACTCTATTTATCCTCACGTTAACCTACAACCACGTTGCACACTTAAATTAATCGAAGTTGGTGATAATTTTGAACTATATTACTACCCGAAATAGTAAGTATAAAATATAAATCATAGGTATATTATAAATAAATTATAATAAATATTTTTTTTATCCATATGTGGTATAAATATACATAACATGTACAAATTATAAATAGATTGATTAATGATTATAATAATTATCTACGGGTTAAATAAAAAAAACATTTCTAATTTTTAATCATTCATATATTATTTCTTGAATCTTAAAATATCGGAATATATTCTGTAGAATTTCGGCATGCGGGAAACGAATTGATTTACCAAAGTTCGGAATGCCCGCTAACAGCGGGTGTATAAGTACTCTCGAGCAATCCTTGAAGAAAAATAATTTACTCGGAAGAAATTTCGACCCTTGGGTACCCAACCCTTCAATGATAGTAATTGGTAATAACATTGATTATAGAACTTATTCAATTATCAATGGTTACAGGCGTTATAGCTATATTGGCGACTACGCGAATCACGGAAATCGATGTATTCATCAATTCGTTTTACTAACTTTTACTTCTGTCTTACGGGAAAATACAGAAAACCAATTTAAAATTATAATATGTTATAATTTACTCCTTAGTGCCCCATAGTCATAGTTAAGTGTTGCCACTTGGCGATTATGTAGGTACCTACTAGGTACTCAGGTGTCTGGTGTAGCCGTGTAGGGGTTCTGGATATCTGGCATGTAAAGACATTAAGTACTTTCAAAACATTTGCACGGGAACTTCACACCGCGTCGACCGCTTTTCAAACTGTTGATTGCCCGTTACTAAGTTTTCATTTTAAACATTTGCGTCTCGATATATTCAACGGGCCAACGATGTTCCACTGTTCGTCAGTTAATGCACCTATCAGAAATTTTAACCATTTAGCATCATTTTTTTGTATTCCTGTAATAACTAATATTACTGGGGCGGAATACGTGACGAGATAATATTGTCACCAATACCACTTTGTCTTCTTGTACGCTCGTACAGTTCCACGGTTCAGCAAGGATTTGAGCGGTAAGAAATCCGCTTGAAACCGGCGTCCGTCGACAGAAAACGACTATTCAAGAACACACATGTTCGAACAGATCGTTGGAATAACTTTCATAGTCGGAAAGAGTTCTAATCAAATCGATAAGCAGCCACTCGTTTAGAGTTGGTGCCTATGCTCTTGGGCTCCATTTTATGATTCGGTTATACACACTTATAGTGCAGTTTTACTTCTATATAGACAGAAAACATGCGTATTACGGTAACAAATTTATGATGTAGGAACAAAAATGTCTCGTATAAATTTTAATTAAAACCTCATAAGACTAAGGTCATAATATGGAAATATTGTAGTTAACTTTTTTCAGGTGAATATATTCTTTACTATGTGAAGACTGAATGGTGACAAGGTAACAGTATGTATTTTTAGTTTTGATTTTTTATTATTCAATGTTGCTATATCATTTTTGATAATATCAGAGCATCAATTTAACTTTTTACAGAATATTAAAAACAATAATCATAAGTGGTCAAAATTAGTACTAGGAAGACTAGGAAGGAGACGCTTTCAAACATAAAATGTATTAAGTACACCCCAGCAAAACAACAAATGTTCTAATCTTACTGAAGTTAATAATGTTTAGTTAGGTGTAACAGGTCTAACAGTATAATCAATACTTGACAGTCCACAGCAATTATAAATAAAATCAGTAAACCAATTAACCATGCTTCTTATATTTTCAATAATTTTTCTCAAATTCAAGGATATTATTTTACAAATTAACGATAATATGTATCTAATAAATATATTTTATACTCACAAAAAAAAAAAAAAATCACTTAATCATATTAATTTTAAGTAAAACATAAATAAGATCTCTTACTACGTTAATCTACGCCTTAGCGATTAATTTATTGAGTTGCATATTTTTACTCATAACCGATAATGCTGAATTAAATAAGTAAAAATATCACTCAAAATTAATACAAGTTAATATCATAAAGATATTTTAAGTTGATTATCAATAACATAACATGTTAAATAACTAATAGTTAGAAATATTAAGGAATATATCTTAAACAATACTGAGTATGTAAACTAAATACTACAAATTGGTATCAAAATATATAATTCAATAAAAAAATTCATACTTACAAAAATTGAAAAATACGGGATAGTAATAATCCTAATACTTTAGTAAAATATAGAATAAGAAAATAATCACTTCATAGTAAATAATAATATGACAATAACTACAAAATAAATTTCAGTTATTGGTTAAATGAAAAAAAAAAAAAAATTGAAAACATACATATTTCACAAAAAAAAAAAAATACATAGAAACAATAATTTATGATATAAATTTTTTTTAATAGCCAATGGCACATATTCAACATTCATAAATTCTCAGGATCACATTTAGAACTTTTACTCTCAATGGCAATAGTTAACTAGCCACATCTACCCAACTTCACAAAAAAAGTCATGTTTTCACAATACAATATAATTTTACCAATAATTTACCATTCAAAAAAGGCCACTGTAAGTACCACATAAGTAAAAAAATGCAATAGAACAATGAAAAAAAATATAATTTATCTTTAAGTCCAAATTAAATCAGTCAAACAATTTTGTTTACAATAATAATGAATACAATATAAATTAAATGGCCACGTTTAAATTTAAAATACCATATAAATTTAACTAAAAAAAACTGATATACTATGAAAAAGATATGTTAAAACTTAAAATAATAACAACATACCATTATTCATAATTATATTACTGTCTACTGATAAAGTAATAATATTCATTAAATAAGTTTTTTGATTCATAGTTTTAAACAAAGTTTAAAAAATTAATTTACTGATAAGATTATTAGTATTTTAATTAATATTTTTGGAACAAAAATAATAATTTTCAGTAGGATAAAAAGGAAATTAAATTACACAAGGTGAAAAACAAGATAAACTATAAGAAAGTACTAACAATAGGTAAAAGGTTAAATTATTAAAATCACAAAATAATTTCAAATTTTAATGCTTGAATGCTGTACGAAAAATTCCAAATGTATATTTACACTTATAATTAATTCTTCACTTTTTGTAACAGCTTTATGAATAAGATTTGATATTTATTGTTTAAATAACTAGTAATTCGTAATTATAATAAAAATGTTTCAAACATAAAATAAATAAAAATCAATGAAATCAAATATCAAAATAAAAATCTTTTCTTTTCATTTTTAACTAAATTTCATTTATGAGTTTAACCCTCCATTACTATAAATTATTACAAAAAATTTTAAGATCATACTATTATACATGGAATTATGATGTGTTTTAATTCATCTACATCGTAATATAATTAATAAACAAATATACCTACATTGGTAAGTTACCAATTAATCATATAAAAAGTAGAAAAAAATGTATGCAATGATTGTTTAAATAATAATAAACAAGAAGTATTGAAATATATATTTTAAGATAGTTGTATTGAGACGGGACTCTGCGATATATAAGAATTTTGTGAGCCGTCGACTATAGGTTGATCATTTTCATTTGAGCTCGTTGGTGTGTAGGCAAGAATGGAACCAGCTGGTATACTCAGAGGTACAAAGTTGGTAGTTTGAGATTGCTGTGGTAATGTGGTGACCATAATTGGACCACCATCTAAGGATATTGGAAGTTTAACCCCACTGACTGTTATCATTGCAGTACTACCATTGTGTTCAATCTCTGTGTTATCCACACTAATTAATTGGTGACTCTGAGTTTGAGAGTTCTGAATAATCAATTTGCATTTATTGTAATATTAATTATTATTTATTTAAAAACTCTGAATAATATTAGTGTAAGAATTTTTGTCTCTGTCAATAAAATATAATTATATTTCTTATACTTATTTAACACTCAACAGTAAGTATTTATTTTATTTTTTTACCAACCTTTTTAAAGATGATTAATTAAAAATATTGAAATATAAATGACATATTAAAAGCCGCAAAACGAAAAAAAATTAGAAATTTGGTCATAATGCATATGAAATAGACAGTGACATCAATCCTTATACAAATATATTCTAAAACAAAATAAAATAAAAAAATATCTTACCTCTTGAAAGTATTCAACTTTTGGTTGTTGAATTGTTTCTTGTTCTTCAGGAAGTTTACCGTCAATTTTGTTATGGGTTGAAGATAAATGATATTCAAGTTTATGTTTACGATCGTAACTCATACCACACAGTTGACATCTAATGAAAAAAAAAATGCAAGTCAAATAATTATTAAAATCTTTTAATATTATAATGTCCAACTAACATGTGATTTCTATTTCTTCTAGGTCCACTTCCTGAATTATTGTCATGTATATGCACATGAGCATTCATGTTGTACTTTTCTGCAAAACGTTTACCACAAATTGGACAAGCATAAGGACGCTCTCCAGTATGAACTCGTAAATGTCGCTTAAGATGTGATTGGGACAAAACAGCCAGACCACATTCAAGACATTTGACATGTTTTTCACCCGTGTGAGTCATTGTATGTATATGGAAACTTTTTTGATGAATAAATCTCTTACCACACAAATCACATTGAAATCGTGTGTACCCAGTATGAATAGGAATGTGTTTTTGTAGACCAACTTTTTGTGTGAAGGACTTATTACAATACTCACAAGTAAAAGGATGTATACCATTGTGCATTCCAACATGGACATCTAAAGCTTTTTTCATTTTATATGCTTGGCCACAAATCTAATGAAGAATATGAAGATAAAAAATAAAAATAAAAATAAAAAATTGATCAAGAATTGAGTAAAATACCTCGCAAACATAAGGTCGAATAGTACTGTGTGATAGAAGGTGAGACTTTAACTCTGTAACTGTCCTCCATTTTTTATCGCATAATGTACAACCATGAATAGCAGGTAAACAAGCACGTTCCCCAGAGCGTGAACTACCTCTTTTTTTACGTTCTTTTTTCATTTGCCTTTTGCCAGATCTTTCTGACCCAGATGAAGGGGTTATTGTTTCATCAACTGTACTTGAACTATCTTCAATAATATTTTCATTCCATTCAAAATCATCAACTTCATTTGTTTCCTGTACAACTTCTTCCAAATACAAATTATTGTCTAAAGAAAAATCTGGTTTGACATGAATCACCACACGTTCAGAAGAATCATTTAAGTAATCAGAATTGATTTCAAGATTTGAATCCATACCATTTTCAGAAGTGTCATTTTCAACTGAAATTTAAAATTAAAAACTCAAGGTTGTTTATTTTGTGAATTGTTAAGTCAACATGACATTTTTTTTTTTTAAATAACTAGTTTTGTTCTTTCTACAAGTGAATAAATACTAATGGCAACTAAGGATTTAAAATCTAATTCAATTTTTTCAGTATCATTCAAATTATAATTCCATCCAAGTCAAGGACTAAATTATCAACTGATTTACATTAGACTTATATAGATATAGTTAAGATGGAGAATGTGACAAGATAATTTATTTGGTGACGTTTTATTGACATAGATAGAAAGTATTACAAAAAAGTATGAATAGCATTTAACTAATAATGACTCAACTACAGTTTATTTTATCTTATATATTTTATGAACTAAAAACGTAATTGTATTAGAAAGAAATGGAACATTTTTTACAAATAAAATTGATTTTTCAAACTGCTGCAATTTCATAATATTTAAGGATTTATATTATTATTCAACAGGACTTTATAAACATTGTTCCAAGGGGGTCAGTTTTGCTTTGACATAAATATGGTGGTCAACTACTATTAATATCTTATAATAAATAAATAATGGTAACCATTAATACAATAATAAATAATGGAAGATCCCGATTAATATTAATTTAAATATTAAAATATTTAAATTATTAAATGATTTTGTTAAGTATTAGCCAAAATTACTAGTTTGTGTTCTTTCAACTAGTAGAAATATAACACAATAACTATTTTTAGAACTAGAATAATTTTTAGTCTGAGTATCCCCAGTAAGCAACTTCACCATCCAGGTCCCCCTATCACTGTATGTAACTAATTACTATCACTCATGCTTGGTATATCTACTAAATTATATATATTGTACAAATAAAATAAAATAAAATAATGTTTATGCTTAACTAACTTTTAATTGAATGTGATTCAACTTGCTCATCTATCTGTTCATCCAAAGATCTATGTTCTTTAGACAAGTGATTGTTTAATGATTGTTTAGTTGAATAGCTTTTATTACAAGATGAACAAGAGAAACGCTTAAGACTTTGATGAATCATAGCATGATTTTTTAAATCTGAAGCACGTCGAAAAGAATCATTGCACTGATCACATTTGTAATTGACACCTACACTACGCTTCCTTAATTCTAAAATACAATTATTTTAAATTAAAATAATTATTATTTATTCTTATATTATATATTCTTACTAGTTTCACTCGGTGGTTGTTCAGTAATATCAGGTGAAGGGAAATCCTCAGTACTATCTTTAATAGTTCCTATAACCTCTTCATTAGTACAAACTTTTTTCTCTTCTGAACAGTCAGAAATTGGTTCTTGTATTTTTTTATCCTCCACTATAGTTTCCTCAGCTTGAATATTGTTTATGAGAGTTTCAACAATCTAGCAACATAATAAAATAAAATATTCAATTTAATTAAAATAATGAAACTTTTTGATTTGATGAGGATGTAAAAGGACATATGCTTCTAAAAATAATAAGTTTACATTTTCAAACATTGGAGGTTGATGAATCTAATATCAAAGAATTATGTAAACAAAAAGAAAAATAATTATATAATAATTCCATGTTTTTCAATCTTATCGATTTACCTCATTAAGAGCATTAGTTGACTTTTCCCCACTTTCATCTTCATCTTTTGAGGATTTTTCATTTTCTTGATCACTAAATGGAAGGTCTATCATCTTTGATGGCGTTAAAGTATCAACTTCATTTAAAAATGTATCATCTTTATATTCAATACAAGTAGATGAATAACGTTTAATAATATCAGTTTGAAGCTTCTTGAAACGGGTAGATATCTGTTCTAACTCATCAAAAAGAGTAAAACACCTAAAATCATATCAGTAAAAGTTAGTACTAAGATTCACCTACTATATTCATTAAAAGTGGCTTACAACAAGATTCATACTCACAAATGGGTATATTCACTTTGTATTTAGTTGTATTTACAGTTTTTTCAAACTAATTAAAATGTCATCTTCTGTATTTACAACTAAATATAAAGTGAACATATTTTAATTTCACAATATAATCACCCACCCATAAATTTAAAAAAAGCTAAGAAGCAATATCATGATTACATGCATTAGTTTCATTACTGTGCGATAATATATGTATATTGTATACTATCTTATCTACTGGTTATATACTATATCCACTATCTATAATCTATAAGAATATATACTGGGATATGAATAAATCATGTTCAAAAAAATGTTTCACCACCAAAACTTATTGTACATTTTTTTTACAATATTTTATAGCTTATGTAAATTACACTTTTTATATTCTAATATTGCCTTTCAATCCTCAAAAATTAAAAACATTTATTATTTTTTTTCTGTATAGAAATGGCGTGAACAATTTTCCACTATACCATCATGATAAAAAAAATGTATTGCCAATGATTTAAAAAAAATTAAAGTAATATACATTTTTGCACAGAGTTGAAACAACTTTTATGTTTATTTTAAATATGTTATAAATATAAATAATATTTTCTATAATACAATTCCATATTAAGTTGGTTTATAAAAAAAAACATGGAAGAAAAAAATTTAATTGAAGTTGAAAAAAAGTCATAAATACTTGCCTTCGGCACAATACAGAGCTTCTCATCTGAGAAGGGTTAAACATTTTCTTAAGTATTTTTGACATGACATCCAATAATAATACTTCTCTTTGAGGCATAAATGTACAATAAATATTGTATGAGGAACGAGTAGTAACTTTGATATTGCATATAAAACATTTCGAACTTTGTTCTTCTCTTTCTTCTAAGGCTGAAGCCATGATGGAAATAACAATTATTTCTAATCTGTACACTTAAAAATGTCTGAAATAAGTAAAAATATAAACCATAATTAATAAAACAATGATTTAATACTTATGTCAGTATAACAATATGGTATACGGCTAATGCATGAATGCTAATGAATATTATCCATACAAATATAATTTATACAAAATAGGGATAATAATCTTACTTTTGTTACATGTATAATAATAAATCAATTTCATGACATCATAGTCATAGATGTTTACTAGAATATTTACCACTAGAACAATATATATATTTAATAAAATGTAAAATCATTGAAATTAGATGTAAACCATATAGGAAAAGAATATGCAATGCAATTTTACAACGAAAATAGTACCAATTGTAAACAATGGATGAAACTACAGTTTAAACCGCCTGTTTGCTTTGCTTTTAGTATCTACTGTTAGTGGGACATCTAATCAAAACACTATAAATACATTTGCATAATGAACATGTATTTAATCTAGGTTGAAAAACTGTGTGATCAATGTAAACAAAAAAAAAACAATCAAAATATGAAATGCAAATAAATGCATTTCAAAAGATCAAAAGTGCAAAACATGATTTCTGCTTTCAAATATTGATACATGTCTCATCCATTTCCTTGGAATTACAAAAATGTATAAGTAAACAGACTTTAAAAGAAGAATAAATGAAACAGATCAAACGCTTAATCTAAAAACATGGATATCGACATTTACTAGCCTCATACAAAGTAATAGTGTTTACAATCATTCCTACACGAAATCATCAGTAAATAATATTACGACAGTATTCTGAAAAATAAAAATAAGAACTAGTGGTTTCAAGTAGGACGGACGAGCTATTGGAATTACCATAGTAAAAAATATTGTTTCACCACAGTATCTATACGATATTAGCGTCATGTACTGTGTACTGTTTTCGACCGCAATAACAACCATAAAAAACACCTACACCCATATTATTATTTATTATCGACGGTACGTCCTCAATGTGACTCGATAAAAACTCGGGGGAAAAAACGAAACGCGCGATAAGACACGTAAATTACCGAAATAATCGATAATTGATCACACGGATATGCCGCTAAGACGGCGGTAACCGTCGGTCCATCCGATATAATCGTAATATAGGTCTCGCGTCACGACGATAACGAGTGGTTGACGATGTCAATGTCAAACGTCTCGGAAACAAATACGTTTCGTCATAACAGTAAAATGACGCCGCCGGCCCCCGTTTCGGATCGGGTTGGAAAGACATGTTAATGTTTTGATACGAATTAACGAACGCACGACTTTGTCGTCGCACACAGAGAAGAAGAAACTTGCGGTCGAGCAAAAAATGATCGGGACCAGTAAAAGCAAACGACGCGGCTGACAGAGGTGTCGTGCCGGGAGTTGGCGGGGGACCGTCCGTATATCCGATTACGCCGGAACGCGGCAGCAGCGGTGGTGGGCTCCCAAAGGCCTGGCGTACACCGAGCGCACGCACATTTTACGGTACCCTTGGCACGGACCGGTGGTATCGGTAAAACGCAAGTTCGGGCAAGTCCACAACACCGCCATTTTGAAAACCAATGCCCGCCGCTGCCACCGACACGGTCGCGAAAGGCCGGACACCGTTTGTCCGCGACCAAACCTGTCGAGACGGGCGTCATCGACGAAGACGACGACGGGACCGGACGGGGCGCGCGGCTAGCCACCCACAAGAGCGCCGGATACGTTAAATCCGAACGGACGGACGATGCGATGTGATGGTTACTCACCGGATGGGTTCGTGAGGGACGTGGTGTGTCCGTACCGCGGCGTCGGACAATCTAAGCCCTTTGCACCGGCTACAGTCGTCGACGTCGTGTGTGTGTTCGGGCCGCGTACAACGAATTCCTGGAGACGTCCGCGTTCATTTATCCCGATATATTCGCCGTCGGATATTGTTTTGTTTTGTTGTTTTTTCCACGCGCGACCATCGGACCGTGATGGTACGCGGAGATTCCGTAATCGTCCGTCGCGCGCACAACATCATACCGGTCGCGGGACTCGCCGCAGATGATAATAAAGTGATAACAATTTCAATTACAACGACATCATCGCGCATCCACACGGAATTACGGAAAACATATTTTGCGATATTGACATACATAATAGTATAATACTGTTATTGTTTTTCCTATTCATAACGTTTTTGCCGTTTTTGGCACCGGCTACGACCAGATAACAATAATAGTTATAGATAATAATAATGTGCCGTCGTTATTGACGTGAGTTTATCAACGGGTTATGGTTATTATAGTTTGTCCGACGCGCCGCAATGCCATTTATTAACACGGATTATATGAAAGTACATAAATATTCATAGAATCTGTGATAATAATTAACAATATTATACCACTCGTCGTATCATATCAATCATGACAATACGCAAGTTTACATGCAGGGACGGCGCCAGAATTTTTTCCCTAGGGGGGCAGTAAAGGGCAAGTTAATTTTTTGAAGGGGCAAGCTCATAAATGTTACTTCTGTCAATAATAATTAAAAAAAAATTAATGATTTATTTATCAGTTATACAGATAACACTGTAATTCTGTATAAGTGCATTCTTACATACAACATGAATTTAATACTTATTACGTAATAGTTAATAGTGATATTTCAAAATAAAAAATTCAACTCAAGGTAAGATTTTAATATGAAAACATTTTTTACAATATAAGTGCACCTCTGCGTAAAAAAACATACATTTAAAACATAATAGTAAATTTAAAAATAAAAAAAGTTCAACTATAAGTAAGATTTATAATAAATGAAAATATTTTTATTTGAAATAAGCATTATTTTTCTGTTGTGATGAGCAGCAGAAAACTTGTCCGCAACTATCTCAATATCCAGATTTTTGGAAATGTTTTTTTCAATCAAAAGAATTGCTATATCTGATAGTCTTGTGTTCATAATTTTATTTCTTAACCCTTCGTTAGGCGCGTGGTATATTGTTACAATTTTAGGCGCGTGGTATACATTTGTATACTCGTACCATTTTAATTTCTGATTATTTTAGTTAATTTTTAATACTTTTGTTTATTTTAAGAATGTAAAATATTCATACACACGTAGGGAACCATATTAATACTGAAATATTCAAAATAATCCATAAATATTTGAAAAAAATACAATTATCCGTTGGTGGTGAAATTTTGATTATTTTTTTCATAGCATTTTTACTTTTAGAACTTCTTACCCAACTATCTTCTGATTAGTCTGAAATTATAAATATCTTGAATTGACATCTTTACAAATGACCCAAAACAAATTAAAAATGTATATTTATTTTTTCTTGAGTTATCTTCGAATGAAAATGGGTATTATAACTTGTTTATTGACGAGAAATGATCGAGTGTATAATGCGTTTTGGTGGTATTTTACTTAGAAAGAATTTCCTGTTGTAAATAAAATTACATTATATTGATATAATGTATAATAAATGTATTTTGTAGTTTAAAAAAAAACAAAATTTGATATTCTAGTAAAGAATTACATATTTATGGAAATATTGTCTAAAGAGAAATAAACATAAAAATGACTACAATAAACTTAACTATACTTTTATTATTGGTTAAAAGATATTATGACGAAAAAAATTATTATATAATATAATATAATTATTATTATATAGATCCGTTATTTTAAGGAATGTTATTAAATAGTTAAAATTGTCTATACTTAAAATATCTTTTAATGATAGGTGTGGAAAATTTTTTCTTTGTTCGGCCAGATTAGGGCATTCTAGGAGTAGGTGTGTTGTGGAAATCGGGGCGTTGTTGCAGAGTTCGCAATTACTTTATATCCTTGATTGGATGTATTTTAACATTTAATTGTAATCTTGCTGCTACATAAAGAGGTATTGAATAATCCTGTAATATAAAATGTTACAAAATGTTAAAATGTGTTATGTGAAATCAAAGTATTGACTCCTATAACTCGTACCAGGATAAGCTGGCGATCTTAGGAATTAATATTTTAATTTGGATGAAAGAATAATAAATTTTAGCTCTAAGCTGATAGGTTTTAAAAGTATAAAACGGACGAATACATTTTGATGTTAAGGGGAGTAGTGACCGTACGAACTTGCTTTCAACAAATGTGAATAGCTGAACGTTCAGATGCATTAGAAGCAATTCATATACAAACTTATTATTAAGGCAAAAACTTTAAATTTTAAACTACAGGCTTATGGCTTATACTTACGTTTAATTTATATGAACTTCTTTGAAAGACGAACAGGCATGTGCAATCATTATTTGACTATAGTACTGAACTAAGTACTAATGTTCTATGCACGAATCTAATTATGTATTTCTATGCATCCAGCTCACAACAGCAGACACCATTAAATGATGAAAATGGCGATTACCTATCTTAAAGACACGCACAATTGCATTTTGTTCGGGCTAAAAAAAGGTACAAAATATAGCAATAAAGGTGTTGGCATTTGAAGTATACTTAAAAGATAACTTACTAATGGTGAAACAGACGCTCTGGAAGTCTGATACGATACTGATGCAGTGACATAGAATATTATGTTATGTTTTGTGATACGAGTTTTGGACATCAAAGAACGGCAATCCAATTTCAAATTTGTCTGGAGTCTGAAAGATAAGAGTGGTACATATTTGAAATATATAAATTACCGAATGGAACCTGATCAGGGTTGGAACCACTTAGCACGGTCCCAATAACGGGACCGTGAGCCCCCCCACCACGACAAGGTGGGTTCCATGGGGGGGAACCTAACCTTACCTAACCCTAACTTTACCTAACCCTAACTTTACCTAACCCTAACATTACCTAACCCTAATCTTACCTAACCCTAACCTTACCTATCCTATCCTAACACATGATAAAGAGAAAAAAAGAGAGAGAGAAAGAGAGAGAGAGACAGAAAGAAAGACAGAGAGAGAGAGAAAGAAAGAAAGACCGAGAGAGGGAGTGAGCGAGAGAACAGTACATATATTTTACAATTTATATATTTTACAATACATACAAGGTACTTAACCTAAACTTATATTACCTTAACTTAACTTACATTACCTTAACTTACTTAACTTACCTAACCCTAACTTTACCTAACCCTAACCTTACCTAGCCCTAATCTTACCTAGCCCTAACCTTACCTAAGCCCTAACCTTACCTAACCCAACCTAACCCAACCGAGCGAGAGAAAAAAAGAGAGGCAGAGAGAGAGACAGAGAGAGAGAGAGAGACAGAGAGAGAAAGAGAGAGAGAGAGCATGGTGTAAGTCTGCCCGGGTGGGTCTTACTACCATGGAGTCGAAAGAGTGACTGACTCTAGAGGGCAATTTTATGGTTTTTTATATGCACGATTTGGCGATAACACATTCTAGCGTAGGCGTAGGAGGCGTATGCTATTGTAACTGAAACACAATAACAACCAATAGCAACATAGAATTATAACATTGGATAATAATGGGAAAAACCCAGATACTCACGGTCGTGGTTGGTCTAGAACACCGCCCTATTATATAAATATAAATATCAACCGCAGGGGACAAAGACAGAACCGCAGTTATTAGTTTAGTCATAGACAGTGCTACGGAATACAAATTGTACTCAGTACTCAGTTGTCGTTAGTCGTTTACGGTATACGGTGCGGTTTCGTTCGATTGATTATTTATCGCGTACTCGCGTAGTCAGGGGCGTATTTAGGCATAGGCCCTATAGGCCCGTGCCTAGAGCGGCAACATTTGGAGGGCGGCAAATTTTAACGATATTTTTTTACAAAATTACAATAAATATTTTTCATTTGATGAAATCAAATTTTACTAATTTTTTGTTCGCACAAAATTAAACATCTATCTACATGTATTATATTACTATATTATACAAATACGAAACACAGTACGAGCACATAGATAACAAAACATACGCGCATTCAATGCGGGTTCGGTAAAGACAGACAGACAAACAGCATAGTTTATAGTTAGATAATGACAGGGAAATACCCGCTTATCCTTATGAAGCCGCCCGTCTTTAACTTTTATTCCAATGCTTTTAATAATAACATTCAATTTTATATAAACTATTAATTAGTCATTACTGAATTGTTGGACACACCACACGGTACACACGGACGATACACGGGCAGGATTATTTTCAAATCTTGACGACAGGTAAATGGTAATTTGTGAATTTATAGAGATTTATTATTCTTAGAGATTTTATTTTAACTAAACTAGGTTATAAGTTGTAACAATGGCTGATGGTAGGAAAAGATTAAGTGGACACGAGTACAAAAGATTGTCGAAATTAAAGAACGAAAAGGAAAAAAATATTTTAAATAAAACTCCAAAATTGCATACGTATTTTAAAAAAAATCCTGATTCGAACAGTGGTGAAAGCATAGAAGGAGAAACCCACCAAGTTGAAATAAATACAATTATTGATAATAATTCTGCAAAAAATGTAGACACAGAAAAAGATTTCAATAAATCCGAACATTTACTTCCAATTTTTTTTGAAACCGATCCCGATAAATGGTTAATTGATGAATCTTTTCGTAACTATGTAGCAAAACATGGCTTAAATCAAAATCTAACCGATGAATTTTCTTATTCCGGTCGAAAATATAATGACAAAACACGGTATTTAACAAAACAGTTATTTCAGAGGAAAATGTTAAATGGTGAACTTGCGTTACGTTCATGGCTTGTATATTCTAAAAGTAAAGGTGTAGTATTTTGTGGGCCTTGTCGTTTATTTGAAAAAAGTTTAAACAAAATTCAACTTGTAACAGAGGGTTATAATGACTGGAAAAATGCCAATCAGCGTTTCAATTCGCATGAAAATAGTGAAGAACATAAAAATTCAATTATAACATTAAAATTGCGAGGTAAAGAACTCGGAAAAATTGATAACAGTTTAGTACTACAACTACAAGAAGAGACTATATACTGGAGAAATGTTTTGAAAAGGGTAGTTGCTACAATAAAATCACTAACTTCTCGTGGATTACCGTTACGTGGTCATAATTCTATTTTTGGCTCTAATCACAATGGTAACTATATGATGTCTTTAGAATTATTAGCTCAATTCGATTCATTTTTAGCAGATCATATTTCACGTTTTAGTAATAAAGGAAGCGGTACAACTTCTTATTTATCACACGGTATTTGTGATGAGTTTATACAATTAATTACGAAAAAAATGAAAAATACTATAATACAAGAGTTAATGAAATCTAAATACTTTTCAATAAGCGTAGATTCTACCCCAGATATCTCTCATGTCGACCAACTTTCTTTTATGGTGAGATACGTACAGCATAACGGCGAACCTATTGAACGTTTTTTATGTTTCACTCCTAATACAGGACACAAAGCTGAAGAATTGTTAGATGCTATTTTAAATATTTTAAAGGTTCATAACATTGATATTGCTAATTGTCGTGGACAGGCATACGATAACGCCAGCAATATGTCCGGCATTTATACAGGTTTGCAGGCTCGAATAAAAGCATTAAACCCCTTAGCTTATTTTGTACCATGCGCTGCACATTCTTTAAATCTAGTAGGAACATCTGCCGCAGAATGTTGTAGTGATGCTTCTTCATTTTTTGGACTTATTCAACAACTTTACAATTTTTTCACAGCATCTACTCATAGATGGAATATTTTACACGACAATATGAAGCAAAATTCATACACACTTAAATCCTTATCAATAACTAGATGGTCGGCTCGCGCGGATGCATGTAGAGCTTTAAATGCATCATGGTCAGAAATAATAAACTCATTATCACTTATTAAGAATAATGAAAACGAAAAATGCATTACCAGAAACGAAGCCGAAGGTCTTTTTAAAAGTTTACAATCTTTGGAAACCGCATTTTTGACCGTTTTTTGGACATATGTATTAGAACAGTTTAATATAACTAACAAAACTTTACAAGGTACTGCAATTGATATTGGTACTGCTTCAAAGTTATATACATCGCTTATTAATCTTATTCAAGAAACTCGGGATAGATTTAACTATTTTGAAGAACAAGCAAAAACTATGTCAGGAATTGAATTATATCAAGATGCAAAGTCCCGTCTAAAAAAGAGGAAAGTATTTTATGATGAAAAAAGCGATATTGATACATCAATGAATGGTCGTGAAAAGTTTAAAATATTTACATTTTATGTGGTTATTGATCGAATAGCAAGTGAATTAGAAAAACGGCGACAGGCTTATGATTTTTACTACACTAAATTTATTGTACTCCACAAGCTTATGTCTTTAAGTTTTTCGGAAATAATAGAATTTGCCAATAAGTTACAAGAATGTTACAAAGATGATATTGAAAAAGCATTTTCAACAGAATGTATACATTTTAAATCCTATTTGGAATCTTCAAATAAACAAATTAATTGCATTTCTCCTCTTCAAATGTGTAAATTATTACGAGAAGATTCTCTTACGGACGTGTATCCTAATATAGATATAGCACTTAGAATATATGTTTGTACTCCAATTTCTAACTGTACTACTGAGCGTTCTTTTTCATGTCTTAAACGAATCAAAAATTATTTAAGATCGACTATGGGTAGTGAAAAACTCAATAGTTTGGCTATATTGAATATCGAAGCGGATTTACTGTCGACTTTAAATTGCGACGATTTAATTGATGCATTTGCCGAGGAAAAAAGTAGAAGAAAAAGTTTAAAGTTTTAATGTTTGTAATTTAATGTTCATTAATCATTAATAATGTATAATTTTTAAAATAATAAATTGTATATTTAAATATGTTTTAAAAATAATTTTAGGAAGGATGGAGGGGGGAGGCGGCAAATTGGAAAGTGCCTATAGGCGGAAAAACCTTAAATACGCCACTGCGCGTAGTGTATTGTACTTGTACAATTTTGAATTTCGTGTCAGATAAACTCAACGGCGTTTGTGCGGTGGGCTCGTTCTCTCGTCGCCCTCGACACTTTATTCGAATTCTATCATGTTTCTCGTTTTGTAAGATACTGAAAGACGAAATTCTGATAGAAGTATTTTTTGTTGCGTGATATTTAATCCCGTATTATTTTATACGGGCATACAGCTAACGTTGTCAAAATATGTTCTACTGAATATTTGAGTTTATTTTGCATGGTAAGAGTATTAAATATACATTATATTTCTAGTGATATGTTACTTTCAATTTTTTCTACGATAAAAATTAAATTTTTCGACCTTATAATAATACATGTCTTTTTAATGAAAATAATGACATTTAAAGATAACTTAAATCAAGTGCCTTTTAAATCGATTTAGACCAAGCTAGAAATCCGTTCTATACAATGACGAGTTTAAATACAAAAATTAAAAATGCATTTTTTTGCATATTTTGTCAATTTTAGAAAAAAAGTGCATATTTCTCAATTTTCATTGGATTTTTATGCTCGTTTAATATTTTCTAAACAAATTTATGTTTTTTTCTAATAATTATGGTTTTATTATTTTATTTCCGATTATTTAACGTAGCATACAGTCGCCGTGCCGTACCGTAGTCCGTAACCATTTAGTCACTATATCGCTTTAAATTAGCGGAGCGTATTTATCTTTTTTTTTTTTATTAAATTTTACAATATGTCAACATATTACATGTTCTTACAAGGCATTAATTATAATAATGATACGGTTAAAAGAAAGTAATAGTCATAATAATAAATAAATTCTAGATTAACAATATATAGTCAGTTGGTCGTAGAATAGTTTCTATAAAATTTAAGGTATTTATCTTTATTGCACTATAACGTCTATACTCTATGTTATCGACGTTATCGTTAATCTAATAGAATTTTGTTCTTTATAATAGTGTAATTATAGGTGTATGACTGAATTGTATGGACAAGTATATTTTCCCCATCAGTCGTGTGTGAACTTTCGCGTGTAATAAATTCGTCCGTGCTCTGTAAAATCTACCTAAGTGTTTTAAAAAATTATAATATGCCGAAAATTTCACAAACTAGAAAATTCGTTTTAGAATTCAACGAAAATGTTTTTTCAACAGACTGTACTATTATATTTTGTAAGATCTGTGAAGTTAAAGTGAATTGCGAAAAATGATTTACGGTAACTCAGCATGTAAAAACGAATAAACATGAGCGGTTGTTACATCGTCAACAAAATAGTATGGAGGTATCAACTACACAACAGTTTTTGTCTTCAAGTATCTCCAAAAATATCAAGAAAGTTCTGGTTATTCAATGCAATACATTTACAGGTATGACGGTTACAATAATCTATATGTTTAATGAATTAAAAAAAAGTTAATATAATTTTTCAAAAAACTTTTATTCTATATATATTTTTATATAATATAAAAATAAATTTTTTGTGTATATTTTGCGTTTTTTAACTCCTATAACTTCAGATCCCTAATAATGACATAAGTAACTTAATTAAAATGCCTTTGAAAATATTATTGAAAGTTTATAAATATAAAATTAATAGACATGATAATTTAATAAATAAATAGGAGTCAATTTGAACACATTTGATTAAAGTTATATTTATTTGTCATTATTTACATTTCACAGGTTACTGCATTAATAAAAACTGTAACAATTTAATTTAAATATTAGACAAAATTTTAAACTGTATGTCATTTATAAAATTAAAACTAAACATTCTTATAGAAAATACAACTTAAAAATACCAAAATAAATTAGACTCCCACAGGAAATATGATTTAGTTGAATTAAAAAAACAATTGACTTTCAAAAAATAGGAACTTAAATGTTATTGGAAAACAAATTGAATATTTATATAAAATTATAATTTTAATTAATTAATAGGAATCACTATTATAGAAACAAGATCAAAAAAAAAAGAACAAAAGTAAAACCAAAAAAAAAATCAAATAAGAAGAATAATAATATATATTTAAATAACAAAACCGGCTTACAATACCAAGTTTATTATATTTTTCATGACCACTACAGATTTTTTGTTAGGTATAAAGAAGATATTGGGGCAATGATCTAAGATAATTAATTAATATTATGCAGGTAATGAGGGACAGTCTTAAGAGTAGATGTGAGAACAGCCCTGTATAACTGATTAACTATTTAGTCTAACTAAATATTTATAGGTTTTATAGAGACTTTTATTAATATATTTATAGTTGTGTTAGAACCAATATATTATGTTAAGAAATATGTAACTTTTAAGTTGAGTCTACACAGAAACAAAACAAAATTTAATTATACAGTGTTTGTGTTAATGATGGTAAATTAATTTATAATTTTGTTCTTATATCACCCTGTGTTGCTAATTATTAAGCTACGAAAATTAATTTTCATATTTCTATAGTCTGTTTTACCTGTGACCTGCCATTTACCTGCCTTAAACTGCAACAACGAGAAACTGTTTTTTCCAAGACCAATCTAAATCACACCTACCTTCATCTCTGACTTCAAGTTGATTAAATTTTCCATTAAATTGGTTTTTAATCATGATATAATGATCTACCATCTTTGTACATTGACTTTGTAATAACTAATAAGTTTTATTGAAATGTATAAAAAAGTCATATAAATTGTTAGATACTTAAAGGTTTGCAATATTATTTGAATCATCATATTGATACTGTGATATTTGTATTTATATATACTGTTATCGCGTAATAGGCACGTGTCACAACCACTGTACCATGGGTGTCCAACCTTTTGTGAGGACTGGGCCACATCATATGGATAGAAGTTGTTGTGGGCTACATAATTTTTTTAATAATAACACATTAAAATGTAATGATTAAATTTTATCCTATAATACAACAATACATTTTTTTTATAATCTTACAATAGCGAATAATAAGCAGAAATATAAATACAGAAATATATTAAAAAAAAATAAAAATAAAACTAATGTGAAATTTGCAATTGCTTTTTTTGTTAAAGTAATGAATCAATATCCGGATCGATTGAAGTTGTGGCAATCCTTAAACAACTTTCAAGGTGCTTGTCTGATATAGTGGACCGATTCTTACTTTTCGTGTTTTTCATTCTTGAAAACAATTGTTCGCAAATGTAGGTACTGCCGAAAAGCGAGAACATGAATAAGGCATGGTCATGGTGGACTGGATATATTAGTAAATGTATTATAAAAATAAGAATAAATTAGGAAATAAATGAAAAATAACTTTAATAAAGGGTGATTCATTTAGAAGTACTTTTTTCAAAAGTAAAAAAAAATAATTAAATTAAATTGTATAAGATTATCTTTATTATCAATAAAAAAAAGCTACATTTACATTTATTTTTTAAATATAATATCTTTTAAATGTTGGCCGTAACTGCGGTTAATATGGTCTATTCTAAATTTCCAATTTTCAATGACACGTCCAAGCATTTCGACTGGTATTTGGCCAATGATGTGCGTGATGTTTGCTTCCAATTCAACTATCGTAGTCGGCTTGGCTATGTAGACTTTGGACTTGACGTAGCCCCAAAGAAAAAAGTCTAGAGGAGTGATATCACACGATCTAGGTGGCCAATTAATCGGTCCGAATCGTGAAATTAATTGTTCTCCGAATTGTTCTCGTAATAAAGCCAATGGTTTCACGTGCTGTATGACAAGTTGCGCCATCTTGTTGAAACCAAACGTCATTTAGATTACGGACTTCAATTTCTGGCAGCAAATAGTCCGTTATCATGGCGCGATAACGGGCGCCATTCACAGTTAGTAGTTACGTTCTGCCCGGCTTCATTTTTGAAGAAATGTGGACCGATAATTCCACCAGCCCATAAACCACACCAAACTGTCGTTTTTTCTGGATGTAATGGCAGCTCTTGGATCTCTTCGGGTTGTTCTTCATCCCAAATTCGGCAATTTTGCTTATTGACGTAGCCATTAAGCCAAAAATGGGCCTCATCACTGAATAAAATTTTGGTCGAAAACAGTGGATCTTCTTCAAACATTTCAAGAGCCCATACACTGAATCTTAGTTAGACTTAGCCGGGCTAAGTCGTTCCATGATGAAATGTCAAATATTACTAAACTAAAATAAAACGAAAGTTTGATACGACTCATGTTTTATCAGTCATAAATTCCCATTTAAAAATAGTACTTCTAAATGAATCACACGTTATAATTGAATGTAAGTTTATTTAGTTGAAAATAAAATAAAAATCTATTATAACAACCATACTTAAAATATGGTAAAGTAGAAATAACCTGTAAAAAATATTATATTGTAAATAAATTGTTAAAAATTCAATTTGATACTTATTTAGTTTATAGTAATGGTTCCATTGTGTAATTTTTATGAAATAACAATTCATCAATCAAAACAATGCGGTTGGATAACCGTCTTGCTGTATTTATTAATTACAAGCGTTTTGTAAAGACTTAGTTATAAGACTGATACAATATATTTAAATTTGACAGAGGTACTGGAGTTATGATTTCTGAAGGTATATTATATAAATTTATATTTCATAAAGATTTAGTAATGTAGCTGTATTCTAATGTGCAATAGTTAAAATTACCAATATTTTATCAAAATATAAAATTTCTAGTACTTTGAAATTTTCTTGATTAAATTCAACCAAAACATAATAATGATAAATCTAAATTCAAAAACAGTACATACAATTTACTTATTACTGTAAATATAATTATTATTTGTTACAAAAAAAAAATTAACAAAGTACTGTATTTAAAAAAAATAGTAAACTTAAAAATGTACAAAAAAATTTATCTTATAACATTTTTAACTATATTTTAACGTGAACTATTGATCAATTATAATTATTTTTGAAATTCCAACCAGTTTTTTCAGCAGGTTATAACTTACAGAAACTCCAATTATCTAGGTATGTTTCTTTTTATACTATTATATTATATTGCCTAAGGATATTTTAACTGTCAAGTGTTATAATAAACAGTAGTTTTATTTATTGAATAATTCACATGCATTTCATAAGTTATAGATACATTTTAATTAAAAATTTCTTCAGGTAAATCATTTCTTAAAGGAAAACTTTTTTGAGTTCCTTTGGACTGTACCTTCTTTGTAGTTACTATACATGATCTTCTAATCTATTCATGTAAAGTCAATTTTGGCTTATGAACAATAAAATATGCCAGTGCCCCTAAAAATGCATCACCAGCAGCCTGGAATAATATGTGGAAAATGTAAATGTTAAGTTAAAAGATTAACTTGACTTATTTGTACTTAAACCATTTGACTTACTGCGGTATCGATAGGATTTTCAATTTTTGGTACTTGAACCCATTGGGACTCCGGTTTGTCTTGATATGCAAATATAGCACCCAAAGGTCCTAATGTAATAAATACAAGTTTACACCCTTGCTTTAAAATTAATGATAACACCTTATTGGCTGTTTCAACACTATCAATTTTAAAAATATTATTTGTATATACTTCTGCTTCAGATTCATTAACACAAAATATATCAGCAAGTTGAAGTATATTTTCATGTGAGCTTGAGCAAGCAAGTGCACCATTTACAATTGTAATACCTGAAATATGTATTTTATGTTATTAAAACAAATGAGTCTTATAATAATAATACTAGCATAATACAATATAAAAATAATATAGGTCATACAAAAAAGTTCATTTATTAATAAGATACTTATACTTTTATGTACCTATGTTATAACGAACAGGAACACAACAGATTATCAGTTATAATCACATATATCTAAATAAAAATTGCAAAAAAACCAATACATCTTTGTTAAAACTATTCTTATATTATAATTTATAATTGTATATGACTGAAGGTATCAGAATAGATATGAAGTGTAAGCGTAAAGTATAGGTATAAATTAATATTTAAATTTTGTCTTATAGTTTTAAATGTAATGAAAATTAGAATTAATTTAGCTTATGTTTTTACTTACCATATTAAACGTATGCCATTACATTTATATTTTAAGAAGTATAATATGTACCTTGGTTTTATCATTTTTAAATTATAAAATATTCCTAATAAAAAATAAATAAAATATTTTAGTGCTTTCATTGGTCAATCTACATCTTACTATCAATCATATTAACTGCCAAACGTTTGACATAACTTATGAAAAAAATGTAATTTAAAACATTAATTTTATTTACATTTACTGTCTGCCAGTGCCGTAGCCAGAGGGGGGCACGTGACCCCTCCGAAATTTTTTTTTCTCAGGTAAATACGAGTATATTATATTATTATTATATATATATTATTATTATATATATATAAATAGTTATAAATGCAATAGTACATAATACTCATAATGCAATTCCTGATTATTTATAATGAATACTTTTTTTCGTAAACTGCATTGAATTTCTTTATTTAATTATTTAAATTACATTTTTAAATCTACCTACTTTTTTATAACTAAATATAATATAACAATTTTGAAGTCAAAACATTTTAGTTATAAATCAGATTACAAAGTCCAATCTTCTGTTAGATTGAGTAAATACGTCTATAACTTCATCGTGGTTTATAAAGACATCTCGATGAGCGTGTAATAATGCCAGTCCATCTAATCGTTCCTCATCCATGTTTTGACTCGTCGTAGTGATGAAAAATTACGTTCAGATGTGGCACCTGTAGCTGGTAATGTTATAAGTATTTTTAACAATACACTAATTCCAGAAAAAAGGTCCGGGTCACATCGTTTGATAGCTTCTAAAGGTGACTAAGGTAATTGTTCCTCTTGCAACCAATAATTGTGCCAAAGTTCAAATTCACCAATCATTGAAGATTCAAAAATATCTAGGTATATTTATTTCATAATCTACTAAGTCACCAAATTGATTAATCACGTTTTTTATTTTACTTTCTAATTTAAATTTGTCATCGAAAATGGATTTTATTTTAACTATATACTATATTTCAACTATATACCTGCCGTGCACATCCAACCTGAGCAACCTCTACGGAGTAAGAGAGTGGGAAGTATTTGGGCTTTGGTTCGGAGCACGCGGAACCGCATCGAAACTCCTGCTGGACTTCTTCAAGAACCACGGCCTGCAGCGTAGAGATCTAGAAAAAATATGTCTGTCCGTATTACAGGACACTTTGCATATAATAAATTATCATCTGTATTCATAACCGTTGTTATTTTTTTTTTCTTTTTTTTCTTTTATTTTTTTTTTTTTGTATTTTTTTTTTTTTCTCAACTACTAATTTATTTAATTATTATCTTTATTTTATTCTATTTATATAATAATATTCCATATACATTTTAAACCCTATAAGATATGTACAACTGTATTGAACAGTAAACTGTGTCGCAAAGCAACTCACAGGGTGAGCAGTCCGCTATATTTATATTAATAAAGTTGTTTATATATATGGCAACACTACGTCCAAATCAAAAACTGACATTAAATCTTCATCGAATCTGTAGTAGTTATTAAGTTAGACTAATTAATCTAATTTAGATTAACACATTTTAATACGGCTGACGGGGGGCGCGCCCCTACCGCCCCCTCCTGGATCCGCGCCTGGATATGGTTATTGTACCATGCAAATATTATTTTTAAAGAATGCTATATACTGAAATATAGCAGTATTGAATTCAAATTATGAATGCAATACCGTTTTAACATAACATTTTACTGTTTCACCCTCATCAGTCAATATGTAACACGTAAATTAATATTTATTCAACTTGAGAATGCCACAATTTAAAGTAAGACTTCAGCAGTTTGTATTTTGACGTAGTTATTATAATTGTTTAAGTTAAAATCGCAATACTACCACAAAACTAAATAATGCGTTCATAAATAAATTACTACAATATATTGTCTTTTGTCCATCGGGGTCTCTATTAACATATCCAAGCACATGGCCTGGAGTCCGATAGGCCACTACACCAAGTCCACCATTCAAATCGTATATCCTGATGAACAAATAACGATGCTGCAGTACAATCGACCATTGTATCGCCAACGTCACGCCGGCAAAACAAAAAATTATAACTGCAAAAAATTGCGATCGGAGTACTTTATCGCCTTAACTATTTGTCATTAAAACTAATTAATAAATCATTCAGTATGTCGTATTCATCTCGTTTTGTGTACATTTATTTCAATCGTTGTGATCTATGTGCACACACATAAAAATCACGTTTTATCCGATGCGCGATTATTGTTTATACTTATTACTAGTATTTCAAAAAAGGCGACCGAATAAATTTTAACAACCAATCATAGTATTAAGTATATAATTTAATAAGGATATGGAGTTCACACACCAGCCGTCTTCGTCAATAACAAATGTAGCTTATGTATATACCTAACCATAGTCCGGGTCCGGTGATCTGGTCAGTGGCGCCTCGTGGGTAAAATAGTTGATGGTGTACATTTATGAAGTATACGTAGTATATTATTTAATACTATACGCCGTATAGTTCTAAGTCTTAGAACTACATAGAAGATCATCACTACACATCTCTGTCAAACTTTTTATGTTTTCTTCTTGGTCATCTGATAAATTAGTGTTTGGAAAGACTCGGTATATAGAGACAATACACTTTAGCAATTTAGAGTTTTAATTAATAAAATACATTACACTATTTGAATTGTGCAAAATTTTAAGACTAAAAATTACGATCGAAAGGATAAGAAACAAGTTGTCGTAAAAGATGGATATTTTCTACGGTCCAATTATTGTTGAAAGTTTCATCAGGAAATCAATCTCGCCATCTCGGTTAATGCTGTATTGTCGACAGATTTAACCTTTTTTTCGTATCGTATAACTGACGTCGACAAATTGTGTAAGTTTCCACACCACCTTAGCCATTGAAACAACGAGTCCCAAAAGCATGAGGTATTACACGTGGTGCGTTTTTTTTAACGTGGTTTCCCCAATAGGCCTAATCCACGAAAGGAAGAATGAACTAACGCCGTATGTCTAATTTTTACGGGAGGATCATGTGAACAAGAATACAGTGAGGGTAAAAGCTCCAAAAATAATATTTTCAAAGGTTAATTCAATTGCACAAGACGCGGCAATCTCGTCCTTTCTTCCTTACCGACAGATTGAATTCAGGTGAAAAAATAATGTAGATTATTTGAAATGTATTTATTATTTTTTTTTTAATGAAGCTTTGCATTTGAATTTATAGTAAAATAATTAAGTTTCTGAATTCGACTCTGTACGGATAATATCAAGCAGTAGCTAATCGGTTATAGACTTAAAATACTAAGCAGTAGCTAATCGGTTATAGACTTAAAATACTAAGCAGTAGCTAATCGGTTATAGACTTAAAATACTAAGCAGTAGCTAATCGGTTATAGACTTAAAATACTAAGCAGTAGCTAATCGGTTATAGACTTAAAATACTAAGCAGTAGCTAATCGGTTATAGACTTAAAATACTAAGCAGTAGCTAATCGGTTATAGACTTAAAATACTAAGCAGTAGCTAATCGGTTATAGACTTAAAATACTAAGCAGTAGCTAATCGGTTATAGACTTAAAACACTACGCAGTAGCTGCTAATCGGATTTAGACTTAAAATACTAAGCAGTAGCTAATCGGTTATAGACTTACAATACTAAGCAGTAGCTAATCGGTTATGAATATGAACTAGACATTAAGTAATATTAGAATAATAAAATATACGTCATATCACTGATCTTCACTCGAACATTTTTTTTCACATTGTACACTCTGTAGGCCAGTCTTGCATTATTGTACATTGTCTTCCACGGATACGATCGTTGACCATTGATTCCATCGCGGTACGACGTTGGTTTGATACATTTAATCGAAAAATAAAATGAAGAAAAAAAACAGTCGCACTTTTAAAATTAAACACTTTGAAAAAAAGACTAGCTAGACAAACAAAAAATAATTGAAAACTATTTAAGACTAATTTTTCGAATTAATAAAAACACAACCGCACTGGTCGAGGGGAATAAATGCACTGACGCAGTCTCGACTTTCGATTTAACAAATCATATAAAATAACCAACATGATCAATTTGTTTTTAACCAGCTCCATAAAATAATTATTTTTTTCTTTATCCGTAGCCAGCACAACTTACGATAAATGTTTTAACTATTATTGTTTGGTTCTGCTACTGCTTCCTACTGGATCGCCATGTGTCACGGGGCACCTGAATTGCAGTGGTGTTACCATAGTGTATACTATACATATACGCCGCGCATTCTCAATATTATTTTGAAAATTGACGGGTGTATACTTTGTATACTTTCAAACAGTTCGAAAAAATATAAAATATAATAGAACAATTGGTTTTAACTTTTAAAAGTAGGAAGAGTAAGGGGTTCTGGCACTGGTGTCGCCACCGATGCGGTCGGCACATTTGCGATCATAAACTGTTTGGTCGCACTTGCGATCGCTCGTTTTTTAAATACGATATGTGTTATCGTTAAAACCCGAAATTCGTCAAAACTAGAATTAACCAGGATTTCAATGTTGATGTCACAGTTAAAACCCGAAATACGTCAAAACTAGTTTTAACTAGTTATATTGGAGAATTAAACAGAACTTCAATATATTAATCCTATTTTAAAGTACAATTTTAACAAAAACCAAATTAAATTTAAAATAAGTATTATTTGTTTTATTTAATTTGACAAGGCAAACTGTCGTGGTATTTTGAGTTACATAAAATATATTTTTTTTTACAAAAACAGCGATTTGTCCCACACGACTTTTTACAAGTAAACCTTATAAACTATACTATGGATACTCAATACTATGGAACCCTACACAAATCGGACTTAGTGAATCATTAGAACGGGTACAAAGAAAATTTTTACGTTATATTGGTTATAAAAGGAAATTACGTGGTGATGTTAATCCATCTGAATTTACGTCTCTATCAACGATTCAAGATAGTATTAATCTTGAATCTCTTGATACGAGACGTAAATTAATTGATATTCGTTTTATGACTAAATTGATAACTGGCGTTATATCTTGCCCGGATCTTTTAAAGCGGATTGATTTTTATGTTCCGCAATATAATGCACGGCATCATCCCACTTTTTCAGTTCATTACCACCGTACCTTATATGGTTATAATAATCCTTTGGATAGAATGGCGCGTGTGTGTAATGAACTGGAAAATGTGGATTTATTTGCTACCTGGAAGAGTTAGAAGCTAAGTCTCCGTGTAATGTAATTGTTTGCCATTTTTTATTGTTATTATTATGTGTTTAAAATAAGTTTTTATGTTGTTTATATATATATTAATTAAATTTGTAAATATCATATTACTGTACTTGAGCCTAACGGCGTTAATTCCAATAAATAAATAAATAAATAAATAAACCCTTGCCCTGATCCCGTTGATGATTTTGTTGCGGCTGCGCGAAGAGTAATTTGACTGTCAGGAACTTGTTTGACAGTAATAAATACTTCTTTACAACAACTAAATTCAGACCTGAAATAATTTTATTATTTACTACCAAATTAATTATTTTATAATATTTAGTGGATGAGGAGGTGATAATAAACGGCTGTATGGAAAATACAAATAATAATCAAGGTGTGAAACAAATCGCTGATTGTGTAAAGAAAAAGTACAAATGCTACATAACCACGATAGTTTGCCTTGTCAAACAATCAATACAAATATACTTATAGTATATTTTATAATCAATTATTTAATCTATGATTGTACACACATTAAAGCGCACGGATACGAAATTCGAAAACGGAATAACCACCAATTATTTGTTTTTAGTAAATTCTATATTATGATATAGAACGAAAAAGGTAAAAATTATGTGCACCTAATTTCATTATTATATCTATAACTTTCTAATCCTTAGAATAAGCCCTGGTATTTTGTACACGTTCAAGGGAGGATGTTGCTACACTTAAAACACCTCCCTCTCTACACCACTGGTTACCCAATACAATTAGATCATATATTAGTATTCGTGCTCAACCACACACGGACCAACGTAATTCAAGCTTATTTTACTTGTGTTTTCTATTGCAAGCTATCGATCGAATTTATTAAAGAATATACAGCCACGGCATGCTTAATTCAGTGTGGTACTGCAGTAGAGGTAATAGGTTAATAATATGGTTTACATAGGTATACGGGATCAACTTTTGGACATGCCACTCCAAAACGATTTTTAAAAATCCGACCGAAAAATAACGTTATCCATTTTTTCCTCTTTTAGGGACTAAATTATAGAAATTGGGATAATAGATAATCATTTTTTGTGTTACGTACTAACATAGTACATGGTTCGTGTTTCCGCTTAAAGCATGATTCACACTAGTCAGACACGTATACCGACAGACATCGTACCGTAGCGTTCCGCGAAATATTTTTTAATATGTATATGTTTAGTAGTAGTAATTCACATTAAACGTTTCCGTTCTGTTCATTTAGAGAGTCCACAGACTTTTTATCGGCCGATAGTTTAGTCGGCTTTTAAATTGTATGAAGGTTAATGCAAGAGTCCACATTATAACGATTTGGTATCGGCCGATTAATAAGTTTGATGGGCTGCACGATTGCCTTCAAACTAAACAGTCGGCGAACTATCGGCCGACTGCTTAGTCAGTATGACGCTCTCCCATCAACCGCACACATGCCGATTAACCCTTGTAATAACCCAAAAGTAAAAGGAAAAATAAGGTGGTAAAAGGAATCGGGTTAAATTACCTTCCTCCTTCTTGTAAGGAGGGCACTCGGGGTTACAAAGGTCCGAGAGCCGATGTAGGTGACTGTAGGTCTCACAAGCTTATTACAATTATATCACTCACCTGATTCCGCCTCGTTGTACGGCCGTTGATACTCATACCGCTCACGGTGTAGGATTACAGGAAATGATCAAATGAATGTGCAAAGTCGTTAATGGGTTGCAATTGGACACTTTGACACTCACACAGAAATCAAATGTTATTAAAAATGATACTTGCGTAAAAGTAAAAAGAGGTCTCCGGAAGTCGGTGCGCCCGCACTGACGACTTGCAACGGAGAGCCCCGCACTGACGACTTACAACGGAGAGCCCCCGAGAAGGGTTGTCTGAAGACCTTTTATAGAGCGATCTGACTGTGTGGTGGGATGGTTCTTTTGACCAAAGGGCGGTTTCCCATGAAGGTTGACCTAGTTATTGACAATGGGGAACCGTTAGATTGTTGTCCCTTTTTATTGCTTGTTTTCTGTGTGTGTGCCGAAGGAGTCGTTATTTATTAAATCATAGCATTTTTGTATATAAATGATACTGCATATCATTACACCCTAGAACGCTAACTATTCGTCGATTCAACGAGCAAGGTTAATTTAATTCCCATAATTTCTAGTTTATTATTAGTTGGCCGACTAGACCGATAGAAGGTAACACAGGAAGTTACTGCTGCTAGAAGATGTCGCTGCTTATCAAATCATCTATTGAAAATTTAATAGAGGAAATCGAAAAAAGACCCGCGCTCTATAAAAAAAATTTAAAAGAGTACTCCGATATCAATGTAAAAAAAAAATTGTGGGAGGAAGTCTGCGAAGCAGTCGTTCCTGGTTGGAATGAGATTAGTGTCCAGGATAAAACCAAGCAGTGTACGTATTGGCTTCACTTATTTAATTATAATTATTCACTTATTAAATTCTAAAATATAGTAAGTAAGGTGCATACTCGTAAAACAAAAACGTAGCGAACCGAAAGACTCCGACCGGCAATTCCGAGCGAGAATGTTTTGTCGGGACGGCCCGTGTCTGTTCCGGTTTGAACGTAAGTGTGAATGAACAACAGACGTATTATATCCGTCTGACCGTCTGCTGTCATTCGCTGGTAAAGTAGCAAACCATTCGGCTACACTTTTCTTTACTTTAATTTATTTTTATTTTTTGCGATGAACCTGGAATTATTAATTGAACTCGTCAGAGACCAAGAATGCCTTTATGCATTGTCACACAAAAAATATAGTGACCATCTGCACAAAGAATCTTGCTGGAAAACAATTTCAAATTCTATAGGCATACTTGGTAATATACTTGGTAATTAACTAAAATATATAATATACCTAATACATTCCACTGTTCCTTATTATTTTTATACACCATAACATTAATGAGGCATAAAAATTTAGTATTTTCTTAGTCTGCGCTGACTCAAAAGTTATTACTTAATACTTATTAACGATATATGATATACTCGTATACTATAAAATGTGAGTATCGGAACGATGACGGTCGGTATGTGTCTCAATATTATGAATTTAAATTTTAAAATGTCTGAATCGAAACAGTATGGTACGGTGTCTGTCGGTACGTGTCTGACTAGTGTAAAACATACCATAAAAATATCCTAAACTAGGAAATAATACAAAATTAATTAAATTACATGTAACAATTTTAATCTAAATAAATTCACATCAATTAGAGAAGTTTAAGATTTTTATATGACAAAAAAATAAAAATACAAAAGTAATATTTAAGAATCATCTCAATTTACATTTTGATTTTAATAATATAAGTTCCAAAAATATAAATACAGTCAAAAATATTTAATTTTTATATAACGGTGAAATTGACTAACTGAATCCTGTTTATGAACTGTAAATAACTAGCATTCACTAAAATGCACAACAGCATACTTGCCATTAGTTTGCCAATAATTGGTAGATGAGAGATAATCACTATTATCTTTATCGTTTTCACTAATTTTTGTTTCATAATCAGAATTAAGACCACATACACAGTCACATTTTAAAATTCGTAAGGCTACAACAGCTGTAGGTTGAAATCCACGTAAAGCATCCTTGAATGTGGTAGATGGTAACCAATTAATATCGCCTATTAGTTTTCTGTAATTTAAATCACCTGAAAATTAAATTAAATGTATTATGCTGTTACATCTCAAATTTTACAAAATATTGGGCAACACAAAAAAGTATAAAAGGTGTTGATTAAAAACTAAAAGGTACAAACTAAAGGTGATCATTTTTAAAATCTATATTTTTTTGGGAAACAGTAACTCAATTCTTGTTGATACATACCTTTAAAAATAATTAATTGGGAACGAGCTAATTTGCTGTACAAATCAGAATCTTCAGTGGCCATCAAAGAATAACTGTGTGGTAAGGTCCAAAAGTCTTCACACTCGATAACAAATTTTCCTATGTTAAAACATTTAAAATATGTAAATATTTAAACATATTAAACTCTTATTCAAATATATGAATAATAAAATTCACCAGTCTTGTAATAACAGCTCCATCTATTTCCAATATCTTGAAGGGACTTTGATGTACATTATTTTTGTAAGTGATTTAAAAAATGATCAAAATCTGGTTTTGTTACATCTGACACGAACCAAGGTATGGATTTCCCATGGAAAACAACAACATCAGCTAATCCATAAGTAACAAGAAAGTCAGCCAAACACAAATCGGTAAAAAGTTCATAGGCAGAATTATCCATAATAATATCTGAAAATGAATAAATTCAGGAAATATGAATATCATATTATTTGTTATAAAATAAAATAGTATAAATAATATAGAAAATATTTAAAATATATTAAAGATACCTATATAATTTTTTATTATAAGTAGAAACTTACAACATACAAATCAAAGGAAGCAGTATCAAAATTTCAGATAATCTCATAAGAAACAACATATTATGTTTGTATTACTCAACTGTAAGTATTTAATAGAATAGAACAATTAATTGTATTTTTTAATTTAAAATTAATTGTTTTAAAAGTCTGTTTGTTATAACATTAAAAGTAACTAAAGTTGATAAATAAAAGTAACAAACAATTATTCCTAGTTTTTAACTAAAAACATGATGTCTGTATTGAATCAAAACATGCTATAATATAATACACTAAAATAAATCCCCAATTACATTTTTGAGATGGTTAAATCATTTTCCTAGTGTAAATAACAATTGCAATAATCAAAGTATGTATTTACCAATTATCTTAGGCTTTTTATTATTTGAAATATTCAAAGAGTTCCAAATTTCTTCTGAATGGTCAGCTAAAATATATTTATCTAATGACACTATAGATTCTAAAGGATCTTCAGTAATATTTTTTGATTTTCCAATATTAAGAGATAAATCAAACCTATTACCCCATAAACAAATCTGAAAAAGAAAAATGTTGAGCTGATGAGCCATTGCTATGGTTGTTATAAGCATAAGAAACTATATAGTCTCAACGAGTTATATAATTAACAATTATTTATAAATAAATAATTAAAATACTGTAATACATAGTTTAAAATAATAAGTAAACAAAATAATCATGTACAACTCACCTTTAAAATCTGCATGAAGAGAACTTTTAATTTGGCATTGTCTAGTTCTTTTATAGAAAGTTGGAAGTTTAAAAATTCAGAAATGGTAATCATAGTTTCCTCGGATTCAGCAAAAGCTTTGTATTTCATTTGTTTAAAAGGGTCATAAAGTTTTAATGTTTCTCTGAAAATATCAATTATTACAATTATATCATTTAAGCCCAAATAAACATTTTAAATGGTAGTTTTACTAACGTTTTTTCAAAAATTTCTTTTATTCTTATATATAAATAATTTTCAGTGAAAAGCCATTCTGTCTCAAACCACGTTACAGAGGAATTACTTTTAAATCTTTTATCTAATATTTGATTCCACATTAATGTTAATGTAGAAGTACCATCAACTTTCCGTAGAGTACTACTGGATTAGAGCTAGGAAAAACAATTATGAATACGTTAGCTACATTGGGATTTGATTTACAGAATATAAGGGACCAAGGATACGATGGGGCAGCCAACATGAGAGGAGTATTCATAGGAGTTCAGGCACTTCTATTAAAAGAATATCCTAAATTCTATTAGTGAAAATCTGTTAAATGGTTTAGCCCTTCTCAATATTCATAGGGACATTGAAATTAATATTGAAAACATTATTGATTTGTTTGCCTCTAAATAAGATTTTAAAATTTAACTTCATCATTTTTATTATTATCATCTTCATATAATTACTTAAACATTATGTAATTCTGATATGAAATTCATTGACTAACCTACTTCAATATATATACGTATATTTATTTTTTTCAAAAATAAATATGTACCTATTATACCTTTACTTTGTTATTATTTTTAGTGCATTTTTTAATGTTAATTTATTAATACTATGATGATGAATAATATGTCATCATAGAAAAAATAAGAAACTGCTCATTTTGTGTTGTATTGTGTAAAATGTGTGCCCCCCTGAAATAAATTTCTGGCTACGGCACTGCCAGTGGCGTAGCCAGGGGTGGCTGAGGGGGCTGCAGCCCCCCCCCGAAATGTTAAGAAATTTTAAAATTATTTTAATGGTCTATTATATTCGCTCAAAAATTCTTAAATTGTATTTTACTAATTTTAAATAGTCATCTTTATTTTGTTAGTTTTCTATAGCTTCGGCCGTGCTAGTAGGTATTTAATGCATATATTATTATATAACATTGTGCATAGGTCGGTTTCATGATAAAATCTTTAAATAAATATTTGTAAGCGATTAGTGACAGACACCCGACGGGCAACGATTTTATAACCCTTCGTTAGGCGTGTGTAGTGATGGGCACAACTGAATGGTTTTGACTATCGACTACATTCGATACAGGAAAAGAAAAAAATGAATTCGGTAAGTATTTTTATTTTAATAAATTATAATATAATATAAAATATACTATACTATCAATATAATATACTATCCCAATGCTACCCTATCTTGCCATTCTAGCGGATTTGTATTTACAAAATAATCAGCAAATTAATCTCTATAAGACGCTGATGATCTACTTGCTCTGCTTGGAGGACCTGGGGTGTTGCTAGTTCTGAAGGGACTTCCAATGCGTCTTGAAATCTATATCCATCTTTTTGTCGCACATAATTATGTAACACACAGCATGTTTTTATTATGATGATTGCAAATTCTTTTCGAACATCCATTGGACGGTGAAAAATTCTCCATTTGTTTGCCAAAATGCCAAAGGAGCATTCTATGTATCGCCTTGCCCGAGACAGCCGGTAGTTAAAAATCCTTTTGTTATTTGTTAAATTTTTTCCTCCATAAGGAGTAAGGACGCATCAAATTGTCAGATAAACCAAAAGCCTTATCTCCAACAATAACATATGGCATCGGTATTCCGTTGTTTGATATGGGAGTTTTCTCCGGTATTCTTAAATTGTTATTAACGATTTTTTTTATGCAAAACTGAATGTTTAAAAACCGATGAATCACTACACTTTCCTTATGTGCCAACATCTATATAAATGAACTTATAATCTGCATGACTGCATCACCTACAGCAAGTAAAACAATCGAGAAATAATTTTTATAATTATAGTAAAGTGACCCTGAAGCACTTGGTTTTATCACTCTTATATGTTTGCCATCAATGGCGCTAATACAATTGGGGTAATTTGAATTTGCATTAAAACCCTTGGCTATTTCAATCAATTTTTCTTCATTTAATTCTGGAAACGCTGTGTGCCTCATGTTCTCCCAAATTGCTAAGCATGTTTTATGTATGATATCTCGGAAAGTGGTGTATCCAATCTGAAAATTATGATTTAAATCTCTCATAGAGCATCATGTGGCCAGATATCTAAAACAAATTATTATTTTCAGGTAAATCACTACAACAAAAGTGGAAAAATATTAGAACAAGTTTTAGCAGAGAATTAAAACGCAGATCAGGTGCTAAAAGTGGAGCAGCAGCTTTGCATAAAAGCTCTTACGTTTATTTCCCACAGCTGCAGTTCCTTAAAGAAACAGTGCAAAATAATCAAACCCAAGCTAGCATTGATGAAACGGAAGTTGTAAGTAATGATGAAGGCGTTTAACGTTCAAATTCGTTCACCAGTTACCAAAAAGAAAAAGAAAAGTGATGATGATAGTTTGATTAAAGTACTAAAGGAAAGTATCTTATTAAGGGAAAATCGTGAAAGGAAACTAGAATGTGATTCAGATAGACTTTTTATGCTTTCACTTCTGGATGATTTTAGAAAAATTCCGGAAGATCGTAGGCTTTCTACAAAAATGGAGTTATTGGACGTAATAAAAATAGCACAAACCCTTAGACTGGAAATTAATGATCAAATTTATTTTCATAGTGTGCCATACATTCATAGATATGGACCAGAGGCATCGAGCAATATTGGCCAATATCACCATGAACACTCAGTACTACCAAACTCTGAGACCTTTCAGAAGTAAACAATACCACGGTGGATATTCAACACAACAAAATTATGGACCAGGAGCATCTAGCAGTAGACAAAATCGTAGCGTATTTGCCACGCCTATTTCAGACAACCAGAATTTATACTACAATAGTATATCATGAGGGATTATCACCTACTGACTCAAATGTAACAACTATGACTGACAATTCTGAAATACTTGACCTATTTAATTAATAATAAAATTTATAATATACAAGCGCAATTTTGATTTGAAGCGCACGGATCAGTCTTAGCCGGGAGATTGGTTTTAATGGATTTCTACTTTACATTATTTAAATCTTGCCCATGTTTGGTTAAGGGTGTTATTTTTGGTTATAGCATTGATTAAATATACATAGTATATATAATCAATGGTTATAGATTATTATAGGTTAAAAATTCGCCACGCTGGTGAAATTTGCATAATCAGTCTAAAAACATCATTTTTTACAATTCCTTTCTTTTTACACGCATCTAGAGTAGGTATTAAAAGGACCACTATTTTAAATTTCAAGTGGATACGTATTGTCATTATTGAGAAATAAGATGTAGTGATCATAAATCATGATGTGGTTACTTATAAAGTAGTTATGAAATAGTTAAGATAATCATGTCTTATTTACTGTATTGGCTGCTCTGTGGTAACGTGGTAAGTCTGAAAAAAATCATCAGATGTACCAGTAGCAATGACATATCCATGTTAACATGTTATAGAAATTTGCGACCACAATCATTAATTATTAAACAAATTTAACATATTAAACAAAATAATTGGTAACCAAAAATTGAATAACTTTAATACGCATAACTGGCCCCAAGTCCTTAGTTTTTTAATTTGAACGAACAGTTAAAACATTTACGAACTAATGACTCAATGCTTTTTTGCGTCTTGCTGACATCACACACACAAATAGAACAAATTCAAGTACTTAATCATGAAAAATAGTATACTGATACAACTTTCAGTTGTAGATGGTACGGTAGCTGCCTGGCAAATCCAACGATTTCAAAAAACTCTGTTGCATAATTTACATCTTCGTCGGCATCGCAAATTGTATCGAGTCAGTAAAAGTCACCTAGCAAAAACTCTTGTATCTTAAGATTTAATTTTTTGGTTACCAAGGTAACCCATGAATCAACAAATAAATTTTATTTATTAAGGGTTAAGTCTTGCTGATGGTGGACTTCACTTAACATCTAGGAGTTTAAAAAATAGCCTATAACCTATTCTCAGACCTACTAAATATACACAACAAATTTCATGAAAACCGGTCAAGCCGTTTCGGAGGAGTTCAAGGACAAACACTGTGACCGAAGAATTTTTATTAAGGAGTTGATAACTCCTTTGTTTTTAAAGTTAGAGAATCGATCAAATGCCATAAACCTTCTCCGCAATGAGCTCATAAATTGAAAAAAAAATCATAACGATCGGTTCAGTAGTTTCCGAGAACATATCACTCAAAGGTTTTCATTTTCACATTTATAAATTAGATTAAGAAAAAAATTGTTGTTTTGTATACTCACCTCAAAGTAATTATTAATTTTTCTTCTGGACATATACACTTTCGCATACGAGTGTCATTACCAGACAGTGAATATTTTACATTTTCTAAAAGTTCATCAAACGATTGCACTGACATTCTAGTATAATTAAAAAAACGTTTCGGATAATTTCAAAGATCTTTAAAATAATTTTGAAACAACCCCTTTGAGTGCCGTTCCATAAATATAGGATGAATCCAATATCTTTTTTTTGTTCTGCGCTTCTTACGGTACAAAAGGTAAATAGTGATAGCCTCTTCTATGTCCATTTCGATCGAAAATACAATTTGAAATGTAAAAAATGTACGATTTGTATTGATTGACAGCGGTGGACCAACTGACGGACTTGACGTTGGTCGGTCGTTAAGTAGCTGCCCAATAACTGGCTGCTCAACTAACTGGCTGCCGCAGCCAGGCTGCCTAGTGCGTCATGGGCTCACAGCCCTAAGGCCATCGAGATACGTGGGAACACTTTTTATTTCTATTTCAGAACACTTTTTATTTCTATTTCAGAATAAAAAAATGAATGTGTACCATTAAAAAAACTTAAATTTTAATGTAAAACATAATCCTTTAAGTAGTCAGGTATAGGTACTTCAATACAATCCACGACAAACCACAAAATTAAAGTAATTATTTGTGTTTTTAATGAGGCCTGATATTTTAAATATACATATTAATGTATCTTGGTATTAATGGTACATTCAGATTTCAGGGGAAGCATTGATTATATTGACTTTAATCAATAGTAATATTAATTTAGATTTATAGGATTGAATATAGTATTTTTAAATAATTATGTTAAATCACTCCAATATTATACTATATTGTATATATTAAATTATACTATCCATTGCAAATGCTAAACACACAAATTAATCGTGGTGACAGTCAAATAATTACAATATTTTTAAAAATTGGATTTATTCACGTTAATTCTGTTTTTTTATTTGAACAAAAAATTACTTCAAAATTTATGTATAATATTTTCTGTATGGCAAACCAATAAAATAAAGAACATTTTTGATATGAAAAATAAAAATAAATTCTTATGTACATTATATATACACAGATTTAAATCTTAAAATATATATAAATCTAGTTATTTATCAATAAGATACTTATCTAAATTAAACTTCACAGTTCTGTAATTAAAAAAAAAAAATTACTAATTAATAAACCAATTATAATAACCAATACTAAATCAATACATTTTAAATAAAAATATTAAAAATGTATAACGAAACAATATTTATAAGCTTACCGTGCAATATTAATGACACAATCATAACTAACACAACATTTGTATTTAGGAGTATCCAATTTTCCATCTCCTAAACGGATTAAAAGGCCTAGGTCAGCCAATGTATTAATCTATAGAAAAAATATAAATTCAAATGATTATAAATGTATAATAAAATGTATATTTTACAACAGTTTAAAATAAAATAGTTTTACTTTACTTGAGCTAAAAGATTGGCAGTCATATTAGTATTTTCTTCAATAATAGCATAAAATATTGCTAATAATCTGTCCAGCGAGAAATTTTTAGGGCCAACTAGTTCACTAATGGAATTTTCTGATTTTTTGGGCATTTTGGTTTTTTTCCGTTTATTTGAAGCTTTTACAAACAACTGTCTATCATATTTTGGTGAATTGAATGATGCAATATATGCAGCAATTAAGAAATATTTGGCATAATATGGTAAATCCAGTGCAAGCTTCTCAAATTTTATTTTCTCATCAGATAAACTATCCACACTTTCTAAACTGAAAATATAAAAAGAAATAATTATTGTTAAAAATTAAATACTAATATTATTATTACACAACATTGATTTCTTCTTCAACCAAAGCAATATTTTAAATTATATTTAGATTCAATATATTTTACACATTATTTTAATATTTAAAATTTTTTAAAAACTTTAAACCTAATTTTCTAGTTTTAAAATTAAATTCAAAGAATTTTATTTATTTTTTTGTTTTATGCTTAAATCATTTAAAATTTAAAATTATCTCAATTTTGTTCACAATGAAAGCTATTTTGAATATAAAATACTACTTATAAAATAAATTGTATTCAGAAGTACCTAGTTCCTAGGTAAACATTGTTTAACAATAACTGAATATTAGGACTTATTTTTCTAAATAATAAGTTTTGATTTAATTCTGCACTTGATCCATCTTGAATTGGTTCTATATACTTCAGAAATAGAATTTTTGCCTGAAAAATTGTAATATTAAAAATTATAATATAAAAAATGATTGTTCAATTTATAAAATTACCAAGTGCTTTAATTCTACCAAATCTCGACAGCTTCCAAAAAAAGATCCCATAAAAATAGTAAGAAAATTTTTGTAAACTTCCATACTCCAATCGTTTGGCTTATCAATTGATAATATTTCACTAATTTCAGCTAAAAAAGATTTACCTTTAAATTTGAAATAATAGTTTTAATTTCAGATAATTACCGTTATTATACTGTTCAAATATTATTGGTATGTAATTGATATCTTCATCAAATTTAGTTGGGAGTACTTGGCTAATAAATACAACACACAGCTGATGACTTTTGATAAACTCTTGTAGTTTTGAGAATACCATAATATGTTCTTGTGCCAACATTTCACATTTATCGAGCACTATGATCACTCTTTCATTTTGAATGTTAAATTGTTTTAAAACATTTACAAATTGCATAAAATTATCACATCTATGGGGCAAATCATTTTGCTTAATTTCTATGGAAAACAAAATGCATAAATTAATTTGAAAATACATTGAGTAAATTATAATTTTCACCTACGTAATAAATCTTTCAAAATAGGTTCAAACAAAACTCTATTTGTATAGCAACACACAGAATTCACAATTGACGTTTTAGTTGAATCACGAATATAGGACAACAAGCGACTAATTAAACTTGTCTTGCCAACAGATGGTAAGCCATGGACAAATACACATGGAGGTAAAACATCAATGTCCTAGGCATTAAAGGTAGAAATTATATTATATCATAATGCTGTAATGTACTATTACAGTATTAAGTACATACTAATGCAGAATAAACAGAAACAACAAATGATTATTTCCGTATACATTTACTATAAATGTGTACTTACTTCTACAAATAAGTTGCACAATGTATCTATTAGTACCTCTCTAAATAAAAATTCAGAATTTAATGAAGTTTTTATTGACAGTTTTGTTGATTTTGATAACATTATGGTTAGTATTACAACTTTTAACTAGTAGGAACGAGTTATTGACAAAATGAAAGTTCCAAATAATTATTTTAATAACAATAATGTATATTATATTAGTGCGATGATTCGATTTAAATTTTAAATAATTACAAAACTGATCACAATTCACAAGTACAATAGTCAATAATGTAATAAACAATAAAAGTAAACAATGACTATATTTTACCAAAGTTAGAATTCAATATTTTTGATTTGATAAAGAAATGGAGGGAAAATCCTATACTCCTATCATAGTTGTTCTGTATTGGTTCGAAAAACAGCGTTTCATTATCAATTATCATACTTATCATTCATAATAATTTTCATATTTTCAAAAACTTTACCAAAATAACTCAATTTTCTCTTCGTTTCTGAGTATTGATTTTATAATAATGCTCATATATAATCTCAAGTCATCGGTATTAGGTTTTTGGTAGGTACCTACTACCCATTTACCCTCCTAATATGTTTATTTTATTTGAATTAAATGTCATTGTCATACTTAATGTGATTTCTATGTTCTAAAATAATTCGATTTAACTTACTTGCGTTAAGGCTAAAGATGCCTATTTTTCTTGAGATTTCCAAAAACCACCATGTCTGTAGCACATACCGCTAACAACTGCGGTATTTTAATAATACTGATAATGATCATGATTCATGATTTTAGGATGTGCCTTTAAACTTGTATTGTTATGCGATTTTCTGTAATTTTTGTTTGAATGTACCTACATTGATTTGCTTACTATATTTTCTTATATTTCGAGTGGTCAGTGACTACAAAGTTCAAATTAAAAATATTTTTTGTACATTAGTAAAGAAGTTATTTTATAAATCTACTTCTTAGTACCTACCTACTAACTACTCTACTTTCAAACTAGGTAATGGAACAGTTTTGAACTATTATAATTCCAATTAACAATACACACAATTAGCACACATTTTATATTAAAGTTGAACAATTTGAGATATTTTTTTTTTAAGTTGTAAAAAGTATTAATTAAATTATAATCAAGAGGTATAGAATGATTCTCGGACAAAAATCTACAAAAAAATATCCAATGTTGTATCCCACGAAACGTATCGTCTTCTTTGCTCATCAACAGGGCTCATCGGAAGTTCTAGCAAATGTATATTTTTTTGGTTCGTCCTAGAACATCCAAAGTAAAATACAAATATGTTTCACAATTATCTAATGTCGTACACGAAATTTTATTTTGCTATTTTTTGCATATTTACGGTATATTTTCACATAATATAGTATATAATCACAATTTGTTAAAAATAATCATTTTACTTGGTTATATTATTAAAAATATTTAAAATATTAGAAATAAATAGGCCCCAGTGAATAATATTTCATGTTTGTAGTTTGTTAACAGTTTATAATTCAACCAGTCCAGCCAGTCCCTGAGCCGTTAATGAGCCTAAACATTTTATAAAATTGTATTATTAGTAATTATTAAATGTAATTGTTGATTCTATAATTTTTTCAAGTTAAATGCATATTTTGGAGATTTTAACTGCATGTTTAAGAGCTAAAAAGTAACATTTTTAGTGCTACAACTTCCGAGCCCGGCTCATCAAACATTTATAAATACTTTAATACTTATAAATACTAGGTATTGCAAATTACTTATTGGTACGCAGTGTTAAAATAATTTCCCACTGAAAGTATCATAAATAATAATAGAAGCATTACAAAATAGACGTATTAGTTACATAGGTGTGTTTGTCAAAAGTACACAGACATAAACTATGGGTAGTATAAGAATAAAATTGGTTTTCAATAATTATTAATTAAAGCAAGTTTATAAATCCTAAAAATCATTATGAATCAAGATCATAGTTCGTATAGAATTAATTGTTCAATCGTGACACTACACGCTCGCTATTGACACAAGACGCTATTAATTCATTGTATACTTCATAGCGCTTATTTAGTGTCTCATCGACGTGAGCTAGAGTCTATATATGTATTCTTATTAACGTGGGCCGTCTAGACGTGTGGTAGTTTCCATGCGTGTTTAATAAATGGTTATAGCTATATAGAGAGCCTAAAGAATTATACAGGCTCGTCAGTCAGCAATATGCCGCCGATATGCCGGTACCACGGATAAATATAAATCCATTGATCCGTGACCGACAGTGGCGTATATAGGATTTAATTTCGGAGGGGGCCGATTATGTATTTAGAGTTTAGGGAGAAATGATGGAGGAGGCACAATGACAAATATTGCTTAAACGCTAAAAGACCTTTGGACTATTTGGACTATCATCATTACTTCACCAGAGAAAAAATAAACTCATTTTTTAATTTTTTATTTAATGTAATGTAAAAAATGTATAAAAACTCTTCATTGCAGTAAACAATTTTTTTACTACAGTCACTCAAAATTATTTACATATTTTCTTACAAGAATAAACGAATATTAAATATACATTTTAAATACGAGGTATACCAACAAATTAATAATTAATAAATAAAAAAAAAAATTATAATACAAAATCAAGGTTTCTCGGCACGCTAGCAAACTTATTAAGAACTTCTTCATCGCTTACATAGTATATCGCTTACGTAGCATTTCAGACAAATTGTGTGTCATGGAAAGCATGCTACTCAAAACAAAAAGATTAACAATAAATTGATATTGATTTAAGGAATTGCTTAGAGCATGTGCTTTTAATGAAGAGTCTCTATTTTTTTCCTCAATTCTTAAATTACTCCTGAGCCATAAGTTATTATTCATGTCCAAAATAAAATGTTTTAATAATTTTGTTTTCATTTCGGGGGGGGCCCGGGCCCCATCAGCCCCCCCCATATATACGCCCCTGGTGACCGATGCTTCTTATTACGATTGGATAATGGATCACGTGTCTGGGAATTAAACACACAAGATCCCTGTAACAGCACGAGACACGTATAGTCAATTCCAGGGACGAACCGAAGGGGGGTCATGAGGGGGTGTCACACCCCCCCACTCAGCAATATTTGATTTTCAGTCGGCAAAATGGAATTTATTTTCATCTGATTAAACCATTTTTTTTTTAAGACGAGGAAAGGATAATTAAATACATTGTTAATATTGTTTTGACTTAATATTTTCGTAATGGGTTATGGAGTGGATTCGCAAAAGTATAGCGTGATGGGAATAATCGAATGAAATAATCGAATCATTGGATTATTTGAAATTAGTAGTAAAAATAATCGAATGCTTTTCTTATCTCAATTTTACTTTTCCTACCCGTATACTACAGTAATAGTAACTATAGAACGTTCCACAATTCTAGTCGGCAATTTTGAAGATTACGCCCCCCCCATGATTTTTTTTTGTGATCGTCAATGGTCAATTCGTGTTCCGGGTCGAAAAATGCACCGTCGGACGAGAACGTTTCGGAAATGTTTGAAAATCTTTTACGATTCTTATCAACGGGGTGGGGGCGGGGGGGGACTGGGGTATCACCGTCCGGTACAGTAGAACAAGAACATAACCAACACGCTCGTTGGCCACACTGCGCGGCCCGCTTCGTCCCGTAGTCTGGCCGTCGTCGGGACGTTCGAAACTCGTCGAAGACAGCACTACAGCAGTACGTCGATGCGTGAAACGCGAACGCGAACGTGCAACGGTAATCTGTCGATCGCGCGTGCGCTCGTACCTCTCCTCGAGAGGAGAGCTCCGGGAACAGTACCGTCGTGTTGCGCCCAGGCCGTCGCGTACCCAGCTCGCTGTACACGGTCGGTGAACCGCTTACGTTTTCGGTGCCGCGGTTAGAATAATATTTCCCGTACGTCTAACGCGGAGGTCCTGCCTACTGCACTCGCACGCTCACACGCCTTGTCACGGGGAGAACTCGACTATAGACGTCGCGCAACAGCAGTAAGTCTTATCCACACGTCCCTACCGGCGCTGCACCGCCACCTCCCCCCCCGTCCCTTCCCGGCCCGCCCGCGACGGTTTCTGTTTACACACGAGACGTGAATAAATATTCGTTTTCGGTTGTTATTGGTCTTGGAAATTAGAATGTTAACAATCGTTCTGATTAGGTCTAGTTTTTTTTTTTTTTACATTTTTCGTTTTGGTTTTTAAACGATTCCTGACAAACGTGTTCCATACGTGCCAATGACGATAATAATTATATTTTTTTCGATTACCTTACAGTCGGTGCCTAAAAAAGAAAGATCAGAGAAAAAAATACAACATGTATGAATGTTAAATATAACAAAACCAGCTTCCAATACTATAAAAATTAGATGATTCTTTCTAAGTTGATTAAGAGGTTATTCCAATGCTAATATTATACTTCTGCGTGTATTGTATTTTCCTCTAATGCTCCACTAGTGGGGATCATTTTTTTTATTGGTAATAGTAACATTGTAATAAATGTTTTTTTTCGTTGTGTACCGTACCTGTTTTATTCTAAAGTCCTAGTGGATCATTATGTACTCTTTAGCATTTACTAGTTACTCAACATTACTATAGAACTTAAATTCAACTCTTAATATGTTTTAAAAACTATAATTTGGTTATTTTGTTTATTAACTATTCCGTAGTATTTCCTCATGGCTTGTTACAAATGGATATCAAATCTTAAATTACATTTACTTAATATAAAAATATTGCACTTGTCTGAGGATTAAAGTTTGTATAATAATATAATCAGTTGAGTCTTTTAAAAGTATTCAAATATAAAGTTGTTCGTAGAAGTATTAAACATAGATACAGCTCTAGGTTTGGCTGGCACAAGATGATAATTAATTCAATTAATATTTTATAATTGTGCACATTAATAAAACATTACTTTTTTAGATTAATTTCATAACAAATAAACTTTTTTTTTTAAATCTTATCCATGCTAATAGTAATAACCTTTTTGAAAAACATTCTTGAAATAAAAGTTAGATTAAGTTGTTTCTATATTAGGTATAGTCTTGTCTCTTAAAAATGTTACCCCTTAGAAATTATTTATTTATTTAGTATAATTATTTAGTACTTAATTAAATAGTTAAAGCTTTCATTGACATATATTATTTTAAATTTGTGTTTCAGTGGAGCGTGATCCAAATAAAAGAAGAGTTAAACCTCCTGCTAACCCTGAGTTAGTATGTTTAGATGATATTGATGGTGAAAGTTCATCTGACAGTGATTTTCGTATCGAAGATCATTATGTTAACAGTGAATCTGATTCTGATGGTGCTTCATATTTTAGCTATACTGATGGTGAGTATATTATAATATTATTTGAGTTAAACCTACTTTTTTAATAAACATTCATGTAATATATAAATAAATATTTATATGTGTTCCAAAAGATGGTGAAGAAGAAGCTGACAAAGAAGATGATGTAATTAAGTGTATTCATAATACAACCACTGATGACTCAGTTGCTGCAACATCTTATCTCGATAATTCTAAAGATAATCCTAAAAAAGTATAACTTATTTATTTTATGTAAAATAAATAAACCTTTTTTGATATAAATATTTTTTAGGTAAATTTAAAAGAAATCGTGGATAAAATTCACATTTGTAGTATTTGTTTGGGTGATGCCAGTGATGACGTTAATGAATTAATAGATTGTGACGAATGTGGTATATCGGTTCACGAAGGCAAGTACTTAATGATAAGATTAAGCGTGAAAAAAAAAATCTAATACTATTTTTTTAGGTTGTTATGGTGTACATGATTCTGGAAGTGTAAGCTCATCAGTTTCATCATGTTCTATGGAACCGTGGTTTTGTGAAGCTTGTAAAGCAGGCATAGAAAATCCCACTTGTGAATTATGTCCTAATTTTGGTATGTACACAATATTGTAAACACTGCTATTTTACTGTAACTAACTTTTCAATAACATTTTTTATTTTTTTAGGTGGTATATTTAAAGAGACAGATTGTGGGAAATGGGTTCATTTAGTATGTGCTCTTTATGTTCCCGGTATATCATTTGGTGAAGTTACTAGTCTTAGTAAAGTTATGTTATTTGCAAGTACTTCTCCCCGTTGGGGTAGTAAAAGTTGTACCTTATGTAAAGATATGAGATTTATGTGTACTGGAGTAACAATTGGATGTGATGCTGGAATGTGTCGATCAAATTTTCATGTTACTTGGTAAGTTGTATTAGTCAATAAAGTGCTTAGATTGATAATATTAAAAAGTTCACAAATGATGTATTTAATGTATACTGTTACAATGTATAGTGTGTATAGTGTATAGTGTATACTACCTGGATATGAAATATTCATTTTAAATCTGTATTAAAAGCCAATTATGGTATTTTATTAGATAAAGAATATTAATGAAGCGCAAAATTAATAGTTTGATGATATATCCTTCTTTATTCAAAAAATCACCTCTAAGCTATATTTTTCTTGTTTTGTTAAAATTATAAGTTCCTATATGGTGTCAATATTTAATGTTTTTTTTAATTTATTTAAGGGTTCATATTTTTTATTTTAGTAATTAGTAGTAATTTTCTTTAAAAAATATCTGAATTATAAAAATTACAATTTATCAGTTTTTATAATATTTACTTAAATAGTGCTCAGCGAGAAGGCAGTTTATCAGAAGCCACCAGTCCAGAAACTGATCAGTCAGATCCATTTTATGCTCATTGTAAACTGCATGTGGATAAACTTGTTGCAAAGTTAGTATTTATATATTTTTTATTTAAAGTTATAATACATTTATATATAAATTAATAATACCAAACTTAAATATTTATGTTATTTAAAGAAATTACTCCATGGTATTTGATTTATATTTATCTGTAGTTATTTATTCTAAATAATGTGTGGCATTATCATTATTTATTCACTAAACATTTTCTTACATGCAGTACTTATATTTTTTATGTATTAAAGAAAAAGGAAAAGAAATTGGGAAATACTTCAATTGAGAACAAAGCAAATGAAATTATTGCGGGAAGAGCAGTCTTCTGAAAAGTCGGCTACGTGGCAACGTAATCAGCGAAGACTCGGAAAATTACGATCCAAGTATTATCAAATGAAAAAAATCAATAAACCTGAGTCATGTAAGCTGCTTAGATATTAATTTGTATTTTAGTTAAATAACATCAATATTTATACTTAAAAGCATTTAAATCAAAAGTTCCACGTCCTATTACAACTTCCGCTTCTGCTTGTCGTGCCCTATGGTTGAAAGCCAGTTTAATGGGTGTAAATATGACCTCATATGAAGCCATTGAAGGGCATATAAAGGCACTGCGTGATGTACCGAAAAAATGGCATATTCCTTCTTCATTTAGGTTATTATAATCTTTAATTTTTTATTTCTTTATATTCTCAAAACTAATTTTTACAAATATTTTTTAGTCTGGAATTTGTTAGTTATTTCTTAGACAGAAATTTAAGGTTGACAGATTTTAAAAATCAGTTAAAGCATTTTACCGATGAAAACAATAAACTTCATGAAGAACAAACAATTGTACAAGAAAAATATAATGAAGTAATCAAAAAGTTTTTAGTAATTTATTTTAACACATTAAAATTAAATTACATTTTTCGTAGGTAGCTAATGATAATGAAATTGTGAAACAAAAGCATATGGAATTGAAAAATATTGTGTCTGCATACCATGAAGTGATCAAATTTGCAAATCCTAGTGCCAAAATTCCAGATATTGATACACTTACAAGAAATAGTCAAAAAAAATATGATTCTGTTTGTTAGTTTGTTTTAATTATTAATTTTGTTTTGAAATATCTTGAGCAAACATTTTGATCTTCTGATCTTTTTGAATTTTATTAATGTAAACCAAAAATGTACTTCAAATGAATTTATTTTAAGACATAAATGTTTTTTTTAGCTATGAGTTCCACTCCTACTCCTGCTGCATTAAAAGCAGGCATCGGATTGTCTATGAGACATAATGATTCCTTAGTATTCATTGGTAATATTATTTAAGCTAACTTGTTATGTCATTATTTTATGTAACTTATTATTTATTTTATAATCTAATTCAAAACCAATATGTTTCTTTTAGATAATGAAGCACCAATAGGTATAAACAATAAATGCGGTATTTGTGGTCGTACAAATGATCAACATTTACTTGCAAAATGTGATACATGTTATTTGTATTACCATTTAGGATGTTTAAATCCACCCCTTACTAGGATGCCTAAAAAAACAAAATTATTTGGCTGGTAATTAACAGTTTTATTAATATTTTAAATATTATTGTATATTGTATTTTTATTAATGTTATTACTATTATCTAGGCAATGTAGTGAATGTGATAATAGTAATTCTAATTCTGAACCAGAAACAGTTGATACAAATGCTCCCAGGAAATTAAGGTATGGAGCCAGAGAGCGATCAGTATCAGATAGTCGTAGATCTTCATCTATAGTAAACGATGTATGCATTCTAAAAAAAGTAAATGTAATTTAAATTCACAAAAATTGATCAAACATTTATTTAAGTTGCAGGATTTTAATAGTGTATCTGAACAGAATAAACAGTCAGTTGTGTCAAGTTAGTGTTTCATTTTGTAACTGTTTAATAATTTAATATATGTATATATTTATGAAGTAATATCTAACTTTAAATTATATTTATTAGAAAAAAAAAAACATGAACGCCATAGAGAAAGATACTCTCCTGAAATTATAGTAACAAAGCGTGTTAAGTCGCGTAAACGCAAACATAAGCACCACAGAGATAATCCTGTTGTGGAATTAGAACCGACTAATGATTTAATCAATGAACCACCTCGACAAGGAATTAAAATATTTGTAAGTTATAATTATTGACTTAAAGGATTTTTAGATTTATTTTTAAATTATGTATTTAGATAAAATCTGTACCAAGTGCTAGTGGTGTTAAAACAACATCTTCACAACTACTAATTGCATCACCGGTAGAAGAAACACCTCAAACGTCCACAAAAAACAAACCTGAAAAAAGTGTTGCACCTCTTAGGATCACCACTACTTCAACAGACATTAAATTGACCCCAAAGTGTATCACTTGTAAAGCAGCTGGAACTAACATGACTATGGTTCAGTAAGTATGATCAGATTATAATATAATAATTTATCTGGTAGGAGAAATCAATACAATTTTTTTTATCATTTTAATATTTAAAATGTTATTTATTTTTTAAAGAGATTTTTTAATATTTTTTTGTTACAAATTGTATTATGGAATGTGATTTTTAAATGCTAACATGCTACATAGTTTAAATGTATGAGATTGTACTAATTGAGCTGTTTAATGAAAAACTGGATAAATAAAATGTTGGTTATCTTCAATGTCTAAAATGAAGAAAAGTGTGGATAATCTATCAGCGATTAGAAATGTATAACATGTATTCAATTAACACACATATATAATTTGTAAAAATATTTTATAGGTTTAATCAAACACTTAGTTTTTAAATTTAAATTTTACAAAATGTGTTGAAATTGCCTATGCAATTCCTTTTAACATTCTAACTAAATTATATGCTCTAATTATTATAAAAAATAATGATGGAACTTTAAATCTAATAATTTCCTGGTCAGTTAATTAATACTCTAATGTGGTTTAATTTTTTACTCATTTTGTTTTTCCAGGTGTGATGAATGCGGTAAAAATTTTCATTTTTATTGTCTTGATCCCCCATTGAAAAAATCACCAAAAGTTCGTGGATACTCATGGCACTGTGCTGAATGTGATCCAACGGTACATCAATTATTTCCTTAGGGTTTTAACATTGAATACACATTCTACTTGTTTAAATATAAACTTATTTTAATTTTATATCTTGAAGTCTAGAAATAATTTATCATCCAGTTGAAGTTTATTAACCAGAGTTCATTTTTGGTTTTAATCCTGGAATTTTTTAAAATTTTAAAACTTATTATAGTTAAGTTAATTAATACGTCTAGTGTTTATAATTGATAAAAATACAGTATACAAATGGATAAATTATTATCAACCATGCAAAAAGTATATATTCATTGTAAATTGTATGGATAAAAAGATGAATGTGTAGTTAATGTAATGAACTTGAAAACATCAATATTGTATTCGAAAAAAAATTCTGAGCAGAGCTCATGTTATTTATATCAATCTTTAAAATTTTTTATTTATATTTAGTTTGTGGAGATTGATTAATAAAATTGTTTGACTTTTAGTGAAAACTGTCTAAATTAGGACTTGTTGGGTGATTTTTAAAATAAAAATCTGTCCTAAATTGAGTGTCCATTTCTTATTTCCTATAAATGAACAGTTTTCACTGTGGTACAATCATTATATATTAATTGTTGTTTTCAGACATCAAACACCTGTCTCAATCATTTGACAATATTTGAATCGACAATTTAATTTAGGTTTATTACATAAACAATGTTAAAGAACATTGATACATTACTCAATTTTCAAACCAATTACTTATTACTGCTCAGAATTTATGAATCAATATAATCTTGTCTGATTAACATAGAAAATGAATTAATTTGTTTGCTATAAAGTAATACAACATAATTCACATAGTATATTTCATATACATGGACATGTTGATTATTCATTATATATATATATACATACATACTGTTGAATATAATAAATTGATGTTTGATGAATATATTTCAGGATAGTGACTCGTCTTAAAATTTGGAAGCTCAGTGTTACTGAAAAGTATCAGTTTCCAATGATTATTTGTACTCAAAATGGTTTTGCAATGTGGTATACCCTGCAACTATTTATATTACAATGCCTACTTAATTTATGTAAACATTACACAGTAAATGCAGTTATTATATAAATATTTTATAATTTAATAATTTTATTATTTATATTTCTGTTTATAGTTTGTACGCTACTTATGGTATTGTTAGTACTACCTTATTATGTAATTTAGTTTTCCAATCAATAAATAAAAACAAGGTATGAAATCGTCTGTGTGCCTAATATTTATATTCCTAAAATATTCCATTGTCAACGTGTCCTAATTGATTTTGTCCGCCGAAAGCTACACGATACAGGTAAAGCTCGTATTATGTTTGTACAACTTTTATTCGTCCTGTATCTTTTAAGAGTAGCTATATGTCTGTCCTCGCTCTAAATAAAATATCGTTGACACTCGACGTACGTTGGGGGAAGAAAAATAATTGAACCAACGCGCAGAACGGAGCTGTTTTTAAGTTCGATTCGCAATTATTCACAAATATTTGCGCACCGCTCTATTGCGATAACCACGCGACCGTGTTTTTTAAGCACACGTCGAACAATTATTCAGATAAGTATTCGTTGCAGATCTGTTCTCGCGGACCGTTACTGCCTGGACTTTGGACGATCGTGTTACCGTGTTTACTGATCGACACGAACCCAACGGTATGTCGTACGATTCGCGGCGGACTGCGAGCGATCAAAATAATATCGTTCAACGATGGGCTTAGGACCGATTAGGTCCGCTGGCCGCCGGGGTTGTTCGAATCACGCGATTTGCTATGATAATCGTTCGTTTTGTATTTTTATTTGAACACCGTCGACCGCACGGGGAGGACAGATGTCAGACGCGAAATTCAAAAGGATAAAACTCGTTTTACCCGACGAGCGTGAGGTAAATCGTCGGCGGTACAAAAATTGAACGCTAGCAAGTGCAACGGTTCGGGCGAGAATATCGCGTAATATAATAGGGTGACCATAATACAGGACAAAAATATCAATAATATTTTGAAATTAATAAGTATTTATTATATTTTTATTTTTTTTTGTAGTTTTTTAATCGTGAAAAAATAAAATTCTTAAGCTATTAGGGATTAAAATGAAACGCATAAAAACATTATTTTGAAAAACATAATTAAATTAAATGAATACTTTTTAAAATTTCCTCAAATATTTTATTCGTGTACACTTTACTTTTTAAAAAAAACTCGTTAATTCATATTGATGACGATTGCTCTAATTAAGTTTAACAATTTGGGATGTTCTAAAACAAATGTATGAAACTCAATGCACGACATATCTTTAAAATGTCGTTTTACGATTCTAATTGATCTAATGGTGTCCACAAGAAATTGATTTTTTCATCCGTCCATAAGACGTTTGTAATTGAAAATACTCTTTCTACCGACGCATTAGTTCCGGGAATAGCCAACGAATACTCTAAAATAATCGTAAAATATTTAATGGAAATGTTATTTTCTTCTAGAATTTTAAATATTTCACACCACCTATTTTCAAATTTTGCATTTTAAGATTCATCCCACTTATCACATTATTAAATTCGTTGAAAATTCATCTTCATCGATTTTAAATGTTGGATTATTTTTAATAATATATTTAACACGTACGGCTTACGTGGCCGACCACAATGTGATGCAAAAATAATAATGGTAAAAACAAAAATCCAAAAATACAGTTGAAAAGCATTGATTTTTATATTATTCAATTCAATAATGTCATTTCGGAAGTTTCAAAAATTATAAATTAATATTAAGGCAAAAAACGGGATTAATATGGGACGGACTTGAAATTACGGGCCAAGAAGCGTCCTGAGAGAAGTTTGTCAGGACAACAGGACATATATAGCCGAAATAAAAGACAATCCTGTATAAAACAGGACGTACGGTCACCCTAGCGTAATACGAACCCTACACGTGCTGGACGTGTTACAACTTTACAAGATCGTGGCGTGGCGTTCGCGTAACGTGATCAGTTCGACGGGAACGGAATTTGTTTGTTTTTTTTCTGCGGATTCTGCATTTTTACCCGACGGGTGCACCGTTGAAAAACAATGCCGCGGCGCCTGCAACATGCAATAAGTGCAACCGTACATGCTCGCCGAAGGTTTTTCTTATCACAACGTAATCACGTTGTGCAAATCACTATATTATATTCACGTATTTTGGTTTACGTACCCCGTGTGCTCGCGATCGTGTGAACGCGGCGTGTAGATAAAAAATAAAAAACATTTTTTCTACGAAAATCGCTTCGGATTCGTTTCATTTGTTTTGCGAAACGCCATCGGAAAACCCCAGCGTCGGCGCGCCCGAAGGTGATAAGCCGCGAAAAGAAAAAAAAACGCTTGATCCGTGAGTATTCCGTCATTCCGCTCTGCGCGTGCAATATTTCGTTCAGCCGACGGTTTGTTGCGTTTGCGCGGTGCACGACGTAACTTTACATGTCTAATGTTCGCTCGTTGTTCTCAGCTGTCTGGTGACGGGCCGCTGTTCAAAAATGTTTAAACTGTTCACGTCGTTGGTCGTGCCTCAGAGCGTGATGGCTTCGACCAGGAGTATATCAACGTCTGGAGGACCGCTGTTGTTCCGTTCATCTGCACCATTGTCCGCCGAGCCGCTGAAAAAAAAGAAACGTTTGGACCCACAGATATTGAAAGCTAGAGAGGACAGAAAACGCAAGAAAGTAGAAAAAGCCATTAGAAAATTGGAAAAGGTTAATTTATTAGTATATTGATATTGATATTGCAGTAAAATATGTGATCGGAGTACCAACGTTTGGAAGGAAAATCTTATCAAAGGTTTACATAACGTTTTTCTTCCTAGCTTGATAAAAGCTTAAAATATTAGTCTCCAGATCAGGAACTGAACCCAACACCTCACGGTATTTGAGCGATTCCTCTTCTAGTGAGGTATCTAATGGTATTGCTTTATCGCTAATCTCCAATCCCTGAACTAGTTGCTAGAATTATGGTTACTGTTGAGCTACTGTTTACAATAACCTAAGCTACCTAACATTTATGTTACCATTTCTCAACTTTTTAATGATATTTGAAATTCTTAAAAATGGAAAAAACTTATTATGTATAAGTTTGTAGTCTAGAACTCTAGAAATCATAAGTAAAGCATAGGTACAATACTTATTACTTAGGTCAAATTTATTATTCCTCAACATTAATACAATGGGAAATGTATAAATAGGAATTTTATGAGTTTTTTCATATTTAACATAATATTATAGGCATTATTAGTTAAGCAAAATTTAACCAAACAATTTACCAAAAGTTATTTTATTTATTGATAACTAGTTATAATTTAATTAAGAGTAGTATAAATAGATACATAATTGATTATGTTTACCTATTTATTTTGTAATTAGTAACTTAATTATATTTCCTACCCTGAGTCTGTATCATAGAAAAATTAATTAATCTATGAAAGGGAAAAAGTTTGGTTCTTATCTAAAACATTGTATTCTGGGTTCTTTTTTATTGGTATTTAGAATTTTCACTTTTAATATTTATTATTACTAAAAATAACATTTATTTTTGTTTTCAGGTGTCTAAGACATTGAAACCTATTGATGAGGTACAGTTAATGGCTTCATTATCTAGTGAATCAAACACTCGTCAGAGACCAGTTGTTACGCTAACTAAAGAACAGATTGAAGAGCGGATGTATGCAGGAAAAACATGGACAAAATATAAACACAATGAACATTTTTTCAATCTTCAAGTTATCAACGACTTGGAGTATTCACAACAACGAGCATTAAATGAGTTACGTGAGGTCTCAGAAGAATTATATCAAGCTGCTCTTGAAGTCGATGAATCTTTTTTGCCTTATCAATTAACTGGACCTGTAGAAACGCCCCCAGTAGAAAATTACCAAAGCCCTGATGGAGAGTATCTCGATATTTCAAAAAAATGGGACTAAATTATGTTTTATATAATACTGTTTAAAATTATGTGTACAAGAGTAAATAAATAGGTACCTAATTAGATTTTATAAAATTCTCTAAAATACATGGTAAATTATCAATCACAAGTAGTATGTATTGTTTTTTAATATGTTATAAATTTATAATACTAAGTAATTATTTTGAATTAGAGTATAAAATTATCTGGAAACTGGAAACCATCTGAGAGATTTGGGTTTTATATTTGCTCTGTGTTACTAAGGCTTAAGGGTATTAGGATGACTAGGGATTCATCTGCTACCCTTTAAAATGTAATTTGTGTTTATCTCGTCTATTACCCTATAATATTGTTGTATCTAAAACCAAGAACATACCATTGGTATTGTCCCTTTATCGAAAATAAAATGAAGTAAAATATTGCAGTGTAGTATCATAGTAAAAGGTATGTGAATAATCGTGTATGATTATACTATCATATCTAAAACATCTTGACACTACATTTTTAAAATATTTGTAGAAATGTAAATAAATTGTATACAAATATTTGTTCCTCTTTTCAACGAAATAATAATATACCTACGTTTTAAAAATAAACCGCTATAGAATTGTTGTACCACTTCATTCATGCTTTGAATAATGATAATAAAATAGTTTTTTAAGTTTTTTAAAGTAAACTGCTTAATTAAAATCAAAATTAAAAAAATATGTCTATTGTACATGAGTCTTGTAGAGAGTTAGGCACGTAGACAGTCCTATGAGTTGAAAGTATGGTTGTGAATTGTACTTAAATTAATTCTCACCAAAGCTCGACTTGCTATATGGTGTTTTCAAGTTTTAAGAGCCTTTACATTTTTATCAATTCAAAATCGCATGATGCGAATTCCGAGTCACTTAAGAAAAATTAGTAAATTGATTGACAAAAACCAACGAACTCGTTACTTCTCGCGGAATCCAAAGCAGAACATTTGACCGTCAGATAAAGTACGATCAAATTTGAAAATGTTTCAAAAATAATGTTACGTTTTAGATTCACGATCGTAGAAAACTACGTTATTACAATTTACAGGAACATGAAGTTAAAAGAAAGGAATATGTATTGAATAGGTACACCGAAATCGGGTTACAACAGTGCCGTGAGTGTTTTACATGTCAAGCGACTGCAGTAGACAAACGAAGATGTAACGAATTTGAATTTTATAAGGATCAATAAATAATAGGTATATAATTAATCATGTACAAACAGTTCACAATAAATATAAACAGCAACAACTGAAACGTTATCGATGTACGTCTTATGGACTAGATAAAAATTAATAGTTAGTACGCTACATAAAATGTCACTGCATTCGGAACAGTAACCCACAAAACCGCGATGTCTTTTAACCAATAAATTAGTCGAAAATCTTCGATGACCACGAGGGCAAAACGTACGTGAACGATATTATAATAAATATGTAATAACAATAGTAATTAAAATTAACAATTATTAATAATGTGCGCGTTTACAGTGTTCTATATATGCGTTGGTGTGTTCGAGAACGAGCATATTTTGATATCATGGGCGCCCATAAGCTTATTTTCAGGGGAGATAGGGGGGGGAACTCGAACCAAGTTGCCAAACGTGCACGCGAAGACTTATAAAGTTATAAGTAGGTAGATCATAGAAGCAACTAAAACTAGCGAGAACTGTAATAAAAAATGTACAATTATGATGGACCCATCGTGAGTGAGTGAATCGGTAAAGGATCTAGATTAAATATTTATTTAATCTTATGTACATTTTGATGACCACGACTGTCGAGTTAATCATTTTACCAGATCTATGTAATAAATATGCGCTTAACGTTTTCATTTATCATTGTTACCGAATTTTTTTCAACTATTTTGCAAACCAATACTCGAGGAAAACAAATTTTTTTTGGGTCTTATATTTTCCCGGAGGAGGGACGACGACACACGCCCTCCTCTAGCCCCCCCCCAACCGACGGGCGCACATGTATAACATAATCATCGTCTATGTCTACGCGTTGATTATCGACAGGATCGCTTTGACGACGGACGCGGCGGCCAACGAGGCGTACGGCTGCCATTTGTTCTTCGCCGACCCGTATTTGTAGTCCGAGATGCCGCGGACCACCGCGTACGAATGACAGTAGTTGCCCATCAGCGACCCCATGACCGAGTCGAATTCCGAGTCCATGGCCAGCAGCCTGTACTCGGCGGCGAACTTTTGCCTCTCGAACTCGCAGGATATGGCGCTCTGGCCGCCGCCGATCGGGCCCACGTGTATCCTCGTGCCTCTGGAAACCAACGGGCGACGGTGTTACAATAATTGAAGGGCTCAACAAACGGATAAGTTATGTTAGTTGCGCCGCGTGACTAAAGCTGGCCACACACTACGGTTTTATTTGTCCGTTTTCGGTGTACGGTGTAGTTCGAACAAGGTACACCGAAAGTGTATGGGCAATAAAACGGATGAAAAACACCGTGCACGGAAACGGAATAAAAACTGAGGAGTTTGATTTTTTGTCCGTGTTCGGTGTTTGAAATGAACAAAACCGAAGGTGTGTGCCCATTTCGGCGTTCGAACTAAAACCGTACAGTTTTAAAAACTATAAATAGCATATAATATAAATAAATCATATATAAATCCTTAAGTAATTATGCCAGTCTTCAGGATGGAACCGTAATTCGTTTAATAAGTTTATATGCGAGTATTGCGATCTTTTCAGCAACCAATCTTTAGTCCATTTTCTCTTTTGTTTTTTACCTTTAATTTTATGAAGGACCAATGCCACGGCAGTAGCTGCCAAAGCTAAATTTACGGTGCGTGAAACAGGAGCCATAATATGCGATTAAATACAACTAGTACGTACTAGTGCGTTGATAATAATGTTGATAGTTTGATGTTGATTCATTCGTCAAAAAGACGGTCCGTGTTGTTCGAACACCGTACAAAGATACAAAATGGATAGTGTGTGTCGTTCATCGGTGTACGAACTAAAAATATGCGAACTACACCGTACACGTACAAATAAAACCGTAGTGTGTGGCCAGCTTTATACATTTATATTGACATCGTGTATTGCTATCGCTCCGGCGGTGTGGTGGTCTTAAGGAAAAAGGACCGGATGGAATTTTAGTCCGCGGAGCCCACGGGATTCGAAAACTACTAAATTATATTATTGTACCTATGACGAGGGAATACTATTTATTGTCTGTATCCCGATTGGGACATAGGGTGAACAGGGAACCAGTGATTGAACCGTTCAGAATTTGTTTGACATCAAAATGTATCCGTGAATTTTCTGCTTTCAGTACCCACAATATTTTTACAGATCAGTCTCGATAAGATTGGCGCGTAATCTGTTTTATTTTAAGCCAATATCAAGAAACCAAATCACTTTCAAACATATCGGTTAGTAAAAAGGAATAATTAAAATCCTAGTGAGTCGTACATGTGAATTGTAAACCATCAAACTGTGGTTATACTGTATTTGCGACCGCTGTCGGTTATGCTTAATATTGAAAACAAAAATTATTTAATTAATTACATCTCTAGATTTCTTAAGTTTGTTACATAAGTTGATACTGTTAAATACTGGAGGGAGTTCAATATAAATGGACAGTTCACCCTATGTTTTCATTTTTTTTTTATGTCAGGGACTCGCCCGACCGTTGAATCCACCACTGCGCTCGGGCGCCAGCACACGTCACTACTCGTATACGCGACTCACGGTAGCTGCTGCCGGTCACCACCGTCCTTCCGTTGGCAAACCGGATGCGCGATTTCGATCACTTCCGTTCCGCCGATGTACATCTGCATAGTGTCCGAGTCCGCCGGCGGCCGTTTAAAATCCGACTCGTTGTCCGTCGTGTTTTGCTTAGCGATCGCGTCCAGACCTGCGCTCAGGTATTCGTCCCACAACGTCTTCTTGCAGTCGTCCACCGATTTCACCTGCAGCAACGCAATAAGGTAACAGACCATATTATAGTAGGTGGTAAAAAAAATAAACAATAACACTAAATGGGGACGGCTATGAGTATATAGGCACTAAGCTAAGATTTTACACCGCATAGAGATATTACATAGTTGCAGTTTTTTTTTAAGTATAATTGGTTTTTATATTATTGTTTGTCGATCTATGCATTTCGACAACTTTACAGACGTTGGCTAACAGTAGTGACCATGGTATATATTACCAGTTTTCGGAACACGTGGTCCGAGGACATCGTCGCTAAAAACAACTCGGATATGGTCACCCATCCGGGAGCTTGCTACCCCGTGGCCGGTGTTTAACCGCACACAGCACTTGTCAGTGACGGCCACCTACACGCAGTCGATATTTTCGTTTCATAGCGAAGCCAATGATAATAATCGTTTACCATCTTTATGGATTTTCAAATAAAATGATTGTAACTGCGGGGGTCATCACTTCGCGCTGTCGAGGAACGTGCATCGACCGTAACTCGATCACTCGAGCTCGTATAGATCGCGCACGCCCGAAAACGCGACCCTGACCTACAACGTCAGCTACATGCGAACCACTGGTCGACCACTTACTTCCGTTTGCAATTTCATCGCAGCTATCTGTATGTCGAACACTTTCGGACTGTACTGACGGCAATGGAACTTGATGTTTCCGTTTTCGGCGACCACGTCCTCGCAATACGTGTACACGGCTCTGGCAAACAATAAATGGACAATGCGATTAGACTATTCGTCGCCGCGCACGAATCGCGGTCGCGTGCACCCCCGTGTACAAACAATTCACCCGCCACCGCGGCGCGTCCCTACAATACACAATGTAAATGCGCGCGTAACGGGGAGGCGCTCACTTTTGGTTGTTGCCGCAGTGGGAAACGACCACGTCTCCTAGTTTCACGTGCTTGTCGTAGTTCGTATAATGCGGCACGCCGCCCCCGGCACCGCACACGAACACGTGTTCGACTTTTTGAAAAGTTCCTGTAAATCGTTCCGGTTATATTACACAAATCAAAGTCTATCGCGAGTACGTGCAGTTAACCTAGCAAGCGAGTTATCGCGTTGCCCGCGGCCGTCGTAGCTTCTCGGCTTTGGCCCAACGCGGGAAGTTTGGTGCAAACCACGCTGTGGTTTCCCATTTTTCCGATTGTGTAAACGTTTGATTCGCCTGAAAAGGAAAACAAAAAAAATCGCATTACACAACGGTAGCGTTTCAACCAAGTCCGAAAACCTTGAGGAGACGCACATATTATATTAGCTATACGATTAATTAATTTTGGTAAGTTCTTTGACGCTTAACAGTAATCTGGGTATAGTAAATCCTACTACCCGCAGTCCCGCTTATTCTACGTGTCTACATAACGTTGGTGTTTTTTTTCTTATTAATTAAAATCACGGAAATCGTTATATATTTATAATATTATAACATGGATCTCTGCAACGTTGCGTCACACGTTATTATTCAATAATTAATATCCACCGGCTATAACAAGGTTTTTCACTATACGATTATTTAACTTGTATTGAACTGGATTGAAACAATAATTATTATGAGTCATTATAAATGTACCGCGAGGTCGGAATTATTATTGTAATTAAATCTGATTGAAGTAATTATGCACTTAAGCTGCAACCAAAGGGCCAAGAAGTTAAAATCGTTTAAATAAGATTGAACTAAATCAACAAGGCAAAAATAAAAACTAAATGTTCACAAAGTATAAATTGACGAGTTAAAATGTACGAAGCACGCATTTTAAGTTATGAAACGTGGACTATATTATTGTTTCATGTTTACGGTATACGTTAAATTTTTGTTTTTCTGAAAACTTGAAGGAGTGGTCCCCGCGATATGTTAAAATAATATATTTCGACCTTGTATTTAATTAGACGCTGACTATGAGAGTTGGCATACATTTTATACAATTCGTAAAACAATAACGATCGTATCAGTTGGGACGTGTAGAACCTTGGTCGAAGGTATACCCGCAGAAGTAAACTTTTCATTGTTGCCTATGAATTCATGATGTATTAAGGTAATTATTTACGTGCATATACGATGACATCGCCGTAATGATCAAATTATAATATATTTATAAAAAATAAAAAGTGACTAATTGGCGTGTTGCATTCTTACCAACCGTAGTGTATCGTACAAACGTTTCTTTGTTTTCAATGAGCGTGTCGACAGCCACTTTTTCGCAATACTCGGCCGTGATGATGGCCACAGTCGGCTGCCGGTTGTATTGTATGATGGGGATCTGTTCTACAATCTTTAACAAAATAATATACATACATATATACGTATATAGGTGGCAACAGGTTTACAGCAATAATTGTTGCACAGTTTAAATATCCAGTGGAATCCTAGGTCTACTCTAAAGGGTCTAAAAGGTCTACTTTAAGGGCCGTTGAGAAAATGTTGTGAAGAATTTGAGATAAGATATGCGGGAATCCCCTTCTAAATTCTACCTTATTTTCAGATATAGGTTAAGGGGTTGTTAAAATGCAGTTCTATGTTGACATAAATCCTTAGAATAGACCCGAGTGGAAATATACGAAAATGCATAATGATATGCAGCTGTGAAATATTATTGTTATTATCATTAACTCTTACTTTATCGTGTAGGACGACTCTCGTGTAGCCACCGTCAACGGGCTTTACGATCCCGGACGCTTGTAGTTCCTCTAGGTTCTCCCTGATGTCGGAGTGCTTCCATCCGCGTTTCCTTTTGACGAAATAAAATCAATAAAAAAAATCGAATCAAACGCGATTTAACAATATAGCAATATTGTTTTATTGTTTTTTTTACTTGTTTATGTCGTCTACAGTTAGCGGGTTGGGATAAGAAGATTCAATCAGTTCACGAAGTTTCACTTGCGAGATGTCCAAATTTAACGCCGTCGGGCTTTCAATTGAAACTAAAAACATTAATAAGTCAAGCGGTCAGTGAACGCTTTAACGGTCGTTTAGTCAGCAAATGCTGACGGGGCCGAATATATTTCGCACTAGTGCCCTACTTGTAATGGTATAATAGCCATAAAAGCGTATAGCAATAATATTTTTTAAGCCTACAAAAAAAGGAAATTCGTTTTCACTGAAAAATATTGATAACCAGCTACAGCGTTTTAATACATCGGACTCAGTGTTACCTATATATTATTACTATTCATGTAACTGTATTAATTAGCCAAATCACAAAGAAAATGGTATCGGTGTGAAAAAGTTATTTCGTCTTTTAAGTCCACCACTAATCGGATTATGGGAGTATCCATATATCGGTGGGGTGAGACCCTTTTTTTACTTTCCCATCGTTGCTCTGAAATTTAAAACATATCATTATTATTCCGTCCCTCAGTTTTGGCGGTGCGGCATCCGTCCGCGTTTTATCAAGTATACTTCGACGTAAACCGCTTCAGATTATTTTAACGGTGTGACGTGTGTCAAATTCAAGACGGATAAATAATTGTTCTCCTTTGCGGACCACTTCAAAAAACGTCCATACGTGCGATAGGGAAAAATTTCTAATAATTTGTATTTATACGCGAGACTTACCACGTGACGCGAACAGAAATAATGATGTATCGAAGGAATAGTTAAATAATAGCTTAGTGCAGACGTTCCCAAACTGTGGGTCGTGACCCAAAAGTGGGCCACCATTATATTTTTGGTGGGACGCGTTAAATTTTAAAATATGTAAAAAATTTTATAAAATAAACATAAAATATTGGATTGCCATAAAATAAGCATCAATTATACCATACATAGGTAAAAAGAAGAATAAAAGATTTTATGTGCGAATACGAGTATATTATGATACATTATTTTCCGTAGTTCTTTATCATACATTTATTACTTTTCGTTAACGTCCAAGTTTAGTTTTAAATTCAAAAGAGGGGGAAAAAAGTCATTGATTATTGAAGGTCGTAGCTCATAACATAAAAAGTTTGGAACCTCTGGTATAGTCTTTAGTGGGCATACGCAATACCGCACGCGTTTTTAAAACTGTCGACCTGGACGCAACTGCAGCCAGCTTAGATAAAATACCATGTAGGCGTTTTGTTCCGAGCCACTGCAGCGGATTAGGCGTGAAAAATCAGCTGGAGTGTTCACACTCTGCCACCCCCGAATGGTGCCCCTGAACCGTTGGCTCATAAAGAGAAAATAAATCCGAACGACTCGAAGCGCATCCCTTATTCGAGTGGCACGCGTCAGCTCGAGGACGTGTCAAATTCGTATATAATTGTAATCTTTTGGGTACAACATAGTATTGTATAAAGGCCCACCCCATTATAATTAAAAACAATTTCAATTTATTTTGGAAAGACTGTGAGAGAAATTACGGTGGGGACTAAGATTCTGAGGCCACCTTGAGCGAGGGTATCTGTTACGCGGGTTGTAGAGCAATGCGGTCGCAGCGCGAATTTGCACGGGTATAACAGTACCTCGATTGGGCGCTGCCTTCACCGCGGTTTTCTCCAGCTGTTTCAGTTCGATTTCAAGTTTGGACAGACACTTGTAGCCCTTGTGCATCAAGACCAACAGTCTCTTCACGAAGCCCACGTAATCTGCAAACGACAGTCATATAATACGAGTTACGCACCCAGGCTATACATACTGTTTAGTATTTATAGAATATATCGTCTGCAGTAAAAAGCAAAAGGGGCTTAGCCACATGGTATATACTACGAGAAAACCGATAGTTAAAGCATTCCATCTGTCCCTCCTAGTATCGCTTATCACCTTTTACAATATTGATATGAAATAAAATTATTGTACGTTTATACGAGTAAAACACACGTGCCAAGCGCCAAAAACAGTAAGTCATACCATTAATTATAGAATATACTTATTCTATAATCTATGGTCATACGTATCTTTTTATTCACGTAACTTTTCAATGTAACCATATAGTGTCGCGGTCCATTAAAGTTACATAAAATGAAATGGAAATATACATAATCATACCTCATTCATAAAGTTTAAACGAAAACCGAAGCGCTGCAACGCGAACTATAAGAACATTTTGTTTTTGTTCCCCTGACGAGTAATATAACCGTTTTGCCTTTTACCAGTCGACACGCGTATATTGTAATGTGCGCGATTCGCGATAGTTAGATATATGCATGCATACGTACCGTGGGGGAACCGATCCGGCAGCACCAGGTCCTGGAAGAATTGTGAAGCCACCGCCGACGCGTCCGCCGGCGGTTCGTCCCTGTTGCACCAAAACCGTATGGTCCGCCTCTCCTTGGTGTGCACGCCCGTTTGGCCGTTGACCAGGGACACGCTGAACTGCACCGACGTGTCCGCCGGCGTCTCGTTCCCATCATCTAACGTGACAGACTGCTGTTTTATAATATATTAGAATGATAAAAAAAAAAAAAAATATCGATAAACTAAACCGTACCACTGCGACGTGCGTATCACATGTAAAGCATTTGTATGAGGGTTTTTTATTCTCGTTTTAAATTGTTTCCCACCACTTACCGTATTTTCCGAATTTGCTGATCACGATGCCGCTGTGCTCTCCGCCAGCTATGTATTCGTTTTTCTCGTTCCGTTCGTCGTTGTTGTTGTCCACCTGACGTTCGATCACCAGCACCGTCGACGTCACGGTTTTAGACTTTGTTATCAGCACCACTCTTTCCTCTGTTGAAAAAAAAAACCGTTTCTTGCTCACTATATCGTTTCTGAAATGACAATGATAACTGGGATGGTATATATATATATATATATATATATATATATATATGTACGAACTACGAGCAGTACCATATATGCAATAGAGCGCCTGGGCCCGCTGGGGGGAGGGGAATGGCTAAAGCCCCCCCCATGGCCCGTAGTAATGTTTTTTTTTATGCATTACACTAACAACATTAATAAAAAGAAGATTTTTCGGAATTTGAAGTAATACAAAATATCTCACCTAATCGAATGCAATAGATTGTTAAAAATAAAATTTGTATTTATTGTCTATATTGCCTATTATTTTTATAATTGAATGTAATAGTTTCTTTTTTCATACATATTTTTAACTGTTTAGTATCATTATATCAGTAAGAAAAAACTGAGTAAATATTTATTTTCAAACCCCCCTCCCATTGAAAAATCTTGCGTACGCCACTATGCAGTGGCGTTATTAGGAGGGACAAGTCATGGCGGGCGATCGATATTTTTGTCATACAAACTTATAGATATGGAAAATAAATGTAATTGGCTCAGTGTTATTGTTTATTATTATTAAATAAAGACCCTGGGGGGATTCAACATGCCGAACTTCTCTCATAATCAAGCCACCGCTGTAGGGTCGTGCAAGGACTTGGATAAGTTATAACTGTGAGGGGTGGTAGTTACGAAATTGACTACTTAATAATGGTAAATGCCTACTTGCAAAAGAAAACGTTTCCGCCTTTATTTTTTTTATACATTTTTGCCTCTCGGTATTACGCTTACGCATAATTTACATGATATACATTATACACCTCACCGCCGTGGAATCGTAGAAACTAAAAACGAGTAACACCTATTGGCTATTCCTGTATACCACGGATATATCGAAAACGTGCGTTATTAATCGGAACTTGGAATTTTTATACAAGGTTACCTGGTTAAATTGTAACCGTATTTGGTTGCGACTTGATACTATCATATAAATAATACAAGGTTGATTATATTTATTTTATATCGCATTTATGCACATCTAAAATGTCTCGAAAGTCGCGATTAGCAATTTTTTTTTTGAGCACATCAACATGGCCACATACAGACGTATGTGTAATTTATATATACCCAGTGTATAAATCGAACAATGCTTTCTAATGTGATAATTTATCTCATTGTTTTTTTTCGAATGGCCCACCCATATACCTACTCGGTATCTCACTCACAACTTGTATCTGTTCAGTTTTGGTTCTATATTAAAGCAATTTTTTTTTAAATCGCAGATTTCTTTCGTTTTACCATTGTTTTCCGTCATAAAAAAAAACCGTTGTAACACTTTTAATTACTGATCAGATCGAATTTGGATTCTTCATCAATTGGCCAATCAGAGTAAAAAATAAAAAAACATGAACATGAAAAAATAATATATCGTACATTATTTGCGATTTGTTCGATAAGCATTTATAAATGTACTTCCACAGTATATTATAAATGCTTTTTGAACAAATCACAGTTAATTATAAAATGAAAATTAAGAGAAAATATAATTTAAAACTACAAAGCAATATTCTTAAGCCGATACTTTTCTAACTAAATTTTAAATATTAGCTAAACGTTATAAAACAGCCGAGTGGATACAAATTGTGAATGAGGTAAATAATTATTTTGAGAATCCAGGTTACCTGTAGGCCGGAACGATATATGTTTTTAAATAGGAATTCCTCGATCAATTGTCGCACCCAAAAAGTGATTGTAAGCAGCAAAGATAGATCTACAATAAAAATCTAAACGTTTGTGAAAACAATAATATTGTTATTCAAAATTCCCGTGGTATTTCTGTGGCATATAGTAGTAGTTCATGTGTCACATGATAATAATAATTATTTTAACCTTGTACTTCAACCGTAAGTTTTTATAACAACAATTGTTAAAACTACTGATTCTTTAAGAAAAATCTAAAAACAAAGTGAGATTTCAAATAATTACATCGTGTAATAGTGTTTACAGTATTATTGTCTATAAAAAAAAACTGTTATTCCATGGTATTTTATATTTTATCAAAAAATGTACGCAAGATTGCAAGAGTATTCAATATGGCTGTAATTATTATGTAATAATTTCACCGTGATTATTATAGAACAAATTTTCTTTAAGTGAACGCATGCATATAATAATATGTTTTTTTAATTTGAAATAAACTGTTCGCGCAATAACATATCCTTTTAAAAAAAATGTGGCTATTAAAGATTGTCAAAATTATCACTCGAACGACATGTGTTACATTTTCAAAATATTTTCGAGTCAGAAAGTGATTAAAACGTCATTTAAGAGCCGAAGGAATTTCAAGTATTCTAAACGTACCTACGTTCTATACATTAATTCGGTTAGGAAATTGAATGTGTGATAGTGAGTAGTGATTATATTTGTCGACAGTTATGTCACGCCCACATAATATGCATCTACATCGTAAAAACAAAAAAATAAATGGTTTACAATATTAAGTTAGGGATTATTAGTTCCCGAATTGGAGCAAAATAATCTAAATCGATTTTCTTTGAAGTAATTGATGGTGGGCTGTATATATATAAATATATAATATCATATCAAGGTTATTTTTTTCAGTAATTCGTCGGTGCATAGTCTCTCCTGCGCTTGGCGAAACTACTCGTATACAACATTATATAGGTACTGGAAACGTGAAAAAAAATAACAACAAAAATGACCTCTTTAACGTACCGACTCGATGACATTTCTAAACGATTCTACGCGAGAAACTCTACCAAGAATTTCGACTAACCGAAAAAAAAAATAAGAATGGGAACGTGCGTAATAAAAATACAACGAATCATTGCAAAACCAATAAACGTATACTTATTGTCGGTTCACTCGGAATATCATATCCACCGGATACGGTTAACCGTAATTTATATTTTATACCGTGTAGCCATTTAAAAGTCGTATATTTTAATAATTTATGTTTAATTCTAAGAAAAGTCCTGCTATTGCGATAACTACTGCGATTAGTCAAGAATCGTGATATCTCACAGATTCTGTACCTCGCGGTTATATTGTAATTCATGTTGCCAGTGCAACAACTTACCTTGATTAGTCATGATGTTCAACACGTATTTGAATGTGACGTCACCTCTGAAATATAACCGTTAAAAATTAATATCGAGGCTTTCGCGATTACGAAAACAGTAAGTGTACATCTACTAGTAATACGTATATAACATTAAAATACGATTATGTAGTAATCGTTTTTTAATCGTACGGATTTGACTAGGAAAAAGGATTTGTGCAAAGGATGTTTCGTCGGACAGGGTCGAAGCGAAAATACCGTACGATGTACACACGATCGCGGAACGGTGTTGCAGATCAAAATGTGCATTGATCGTAGCCGCGTGTTTACCCGGCTCACCTTTTCAGATGTGGCATATCGATCTTGTAGTTTAAATCGAAAATCATTTTTGCTCTTCGCCGCGCGGACAAAATCGGGACGAACACAACGGGAAGACCGCGGAACACTATGCGACCTGTACATTCGGGGCTGCTGGTAAGGGCCGGTTTATTTTTGTGTCGTCGTCGCCGTCGAAGGGTTTGCGCGCGCGGCCTTCGTTTTATTAGACATTTCGGTACCTGGCACCATATGGGTACGAAATTACGAATCACGTATAATAAACGTCATATCCGATATATTCGGGCCGGCTGGTAAAACGGGCGAAACCATTTGAACGATGCACGCGCGCGCCCGCAGATACCCCGACACGAAGACGTCTGCAGCCCCGGTTCGCGAGCACAAAATTAATACGACATCGGTGTCGTCGAGGTTTTATTACGCGGGGGGGGGGGGGTCAATAATATAGTTTACAACACCGCTGCGACGTTATTGTAAAGCCTATCGAAATTGTTGCGCGGATAATGTGAATACGCTATCATAGTAGTACTCACGGGGTTTTTTTTTTTCTTTTGGTTCACGGTAATCCGACGACTGCGATCATGAGAACACGGTTGTCCGGTGCACTGTAAACAGAAAAACGTATCCTCTCGGAGGCGTACCACTGGCGGCGGCGGGACTGGTGCGCGACACAAGTCACAGGATTCACTGTCGTCGACGCTGTTGCGAATCAATTGCGGCGTGCAACTGTGTCGCCGCGGCCGTGTTTAATAGCAATAATAATAATGTGTACATACGAGAGCGTGGACTGCGGTAAAGAGGGCACGGCGGCTATAGTAGTACAGTACGATACAGTGTAATAGTGGGTATTACCTCTCTTGCGTACCGTTCGATCGGTGCGAGTGGGGGGGGGGGCAAACGCGGCTTCGTCAATGACGAGAGAATTATACGCACGTTTATGTTACCGAATGCATACTACGACCGGAGTCGCGGTGACGTCGCGGTGCGGCTAAGGAGGGAACGGACGAGGAGAAAAAATTAAAACGTTATAAACGAAAACGAATACTATGTTTACAGACACACAGACGCATAGGCGCGCGCGCGCGCACACATACAAACACACAATCTCTCGCACACATGCGTACATCACGTGTATTATACTGACGTACGGTTATCTAGAGCAGCGTTTCCCAACTGGTGTTCCGCGGAACCTATGGGTTCCGTGAGCCGGCGCCAAGGGTTCCGTAAAAAATTTGGGAAATATATATTAATTAAAAATATTTTTAATTTGAATTACGATTCGAACGTAGAATGGGCGAATCGCGGATAGCTCCTCTTCTCGTTAGGACGTTTCCTTATCTTATGATAAAATATTTGCTATAACGTGAATAACACCGTAACAATATTGAAGGTTGTCGATCCATATATATTTATATTTTATATTACCAGGTATTCATTTATATTTTCTGCAGTCATTAGCTAGCAGTTGGCCAGAGGGTCTCCTCACTACAAGATACTTGTTGTAAGTTTTAATTCTGCCTTGACGATATGAGAATTGATTTCTTTTTTTGTAATAATAATACATTTATCAATCACATAAGTTTAGTTTCGTCGTTTATTTTCAAAATATAAATTATGCATTTAACTGTTTTTTTACAGTGAATTTTAGTGTTCAATTATTACTATCACGAATAACTCTCATTTTCTGATAATTTGTACTTTTAATTATGTAGAAATGGTTTAAAATCAGGGATTAAAAACGTTTTTAACATACGTTATTAATTACATTATTTAAATTAAATCGTTAACTCATTATAATTTTGATATCATTTTTTAAAAATAACCTTTACGTTTTCGTTATGTTTAACGTTGTGAGCATTTTTTTCGTTTTTTCCGTTTTAAAAATTTATTACAAATAAATAATACATTTTTAGCTTTTGTATATACATTAAAAATATTGTAATAGTTATAAACAAAATAAAATGTTTAAATCGTCTTTACTTAATTTTTTTTTTATATTAATGACACTCTTGTGTCGGAAGTGTCCGACAACCCACTCATTTAAGTGTACAAAACATATGCGTGCACTACTAATATAGAAAAAATATGGGGGGTTCCACAAAACGTTCAAACTCCTACAAATGTTCCGCGAGTAAAAGAAGTTGGGAAACGCTGATCTAGAGCACGGTATATGCGCCGAACCGTTGTTTTACGACATTACGCGCGTGCACACGGTTTACTCGAAGATCCGCACGTATACGCTCGGCTTCGGATTGTCACCGACGACGTAGACGACGAGATGTTCCGTCTCCCCCGCGTTCCACCGGAACGGTTTTCGGCCTAAGTCTCACGTCAGTCATAAAACACTGCGAACACGTGTACGTTTGCATCTATAAGCTCACGGCGACGTCCACAACACTGTACTCGTAGACAGCAGGCGCAAAGAGCGGTTTGTTGTTCGTTTACGTACTCGTCTTACCTACTCGTCGACTGACACTCGAACCCAAGTATCATGATAACTATATTATCATAATACGAGTTCTTAACGGTTTTTATCGTTCTTTTACTCGGCGCGCACATTTCATCATACTTTAAACTAAAAATCAGGCACTGCTGAGGGGTCCTGTGGTGGCGTACGCGCGGGTGAAACTTGGACGGGGGCTAGGAATGCATAGAACTACCCGGTTTTTCACGATTTGTTCCTAATAAATCGGTAAAAACCAAACGGTTTTTGTTGCTATACCTAAAGACCTTTTTTTTTGTTCATTATTGTTTTACTTACGCCTGTACAATAAATAATTCGGTTGGTAGTTTTTATAAAAATAAATTAAATTCTAATGTCCGCGCTAGAAACTGCATTCCGACCGAAATCGAAGTTGAATATGCTCATCATCTTCCTACACTGTTCTTAACCCAGTTACAATCCCAAATCCCAATAGTAATCCATATACTATCCATTGTACTTGAACAGCGACTAGCGAGTGATAATAATGACCTGGAACATATGAGTTACATGTTGACAGTAAGCAGATGTTGAACGGTTTATATAAATTATTATTAATTTTTGAAGTATTATCTTACACCAATGAAATATGCGTAATTGAACAAATTCAACTACGCCCAAAAACTTGATATCCAAATTTCTCGATGATTTTATAACCCATTACTATTTTTATGAATATAATATTACTCCTAATCCAACCGTACCACGTTGACCTCTTATCTCAATGGCCAACGCGATATCATTACGTTGTAATTAATAATAATAATAATAATAATAATAATAATAAATTCATTTCAACAATACGCCAATTGTACCTGCATAATATGTATGAGATATTATAGTTGAGACAGTGATGCAGCTTGTGTCGATGGGATAGCAGTTCTTGTTTAAAGAAAATGTATTACAATTTACAAATATCTTAGTTCGTGGTCAACATTCATTACTCGTGCTCGTGCACATGATTATTTATGACAATAGATTAATAATTTGATGTTCGGCAGCCAGAACTAAGGAATTCGAACTCAGCAGGAAATAGAAAAAAAACGACAGTCGAAAATGATAATATAATTATATTATGGTACCACACATACTTATTATTTTATAATGGCATTGGACAATAATTCATATGAGAACAAGTTTTACTGTTCCAATAGATGATTTATTGTATAATTAACTTAATGACACACAATTGTTTTTAAAAATGTAAATTCCTGGTAGGAAATATTATTTCAAGTTACCTAAATCCGTTAGTCTTTTTGATACTTTAATTTTGATCAATAAAAAATGTTATTAGGCAGTCGGAAAACATTTAAATGTTATAATATATAATAATTTTATTGTTATAAAATTGTACATAACAATCAAGAACACAAAGTGCATACCAATATATTATTACTTATGGCCATAGCTCACATAATTTATTAAAGCATATTATTTGTACGAATTTAATGTAATTATTGAAATGTTATATGTACTTATAAAGATAATATATTCCAAAAATGATTTGGTTCATAAAAAGAATGGTGATAAAGATTCACACCAGTAAATTTTATCTTTCCCATTGACCCTCATAAATCAAAATTTAAAGAGAAAGTACTTCACATTTGCGTATAAATTGAAACGCGACCCTTCTATTTAGTGTGTATAGTAAACGGATCAGTAAGCGTAGGTATCATATAATATTAATATTTTATGGACGAAAAAGATGAGTGTTTTGTCATAATCAAAGTTTATTTCAGTTAAAATATTCGAAATATTTATCATGACATGTTATAAAGTATGATATTCAATATGATCATAGCACAATTAAACACCTTGTAAAATCAATACGGAGAATTGAATAATGTAATGTGTCAACTAATAAATCGTTTTCAAATATAGAATTACATACGAGTATATGGTTATATAATATAGTATATTATACGATGTACGTTGAATATAATTGTTTTTATTCTAATTATATATATATATATATATATATATATATATATATATATATAAGAAAACACACTAGTTATTTATACTAAAGAACATATTTTCTATACGTGAATTATATTTTTCATCATTTTCGATATATTTGATTTAATAATTGTTTATTGACTCTTGTCTCTTTTTTAAACATAAATATGTTATTTTCGACACTATTCCAGAAACGCAGATCACGCTATTTTTGACGTAAATGAAGTATCCGAAGAGGGTATACGTTATACGAAAGGGGTTTTGAGTGACAGAAAAATGCTTATTTTCACCATGACAACCTACACAGTATAATATTATTAAATGACTTCACCCGCCTTCTGGTGTCACTCACTAGTCATAATATTGTTGTCGTACTTATGGTAACTTATCGTAACTTATGGTTTCTATATGAGGAAAACTATTACATCAATTCGGCCATCGAAAAACAGAAAAGCGTTTTATGAGCTCGTCAAAAACCAGTCTTGATAAGCATAATAGCGTCAGTCTCATAATTATCGTTCCGATATATCAGGATTTTAAAGTGCAAAATGTGCTTAAAACCGTCTGGATGGATGATATTGTTAATTTGTCGTCATGCTCACTTATCACACTTGTTATTAGCGACGGGAGGCGGCCGTCGCCATTGATTAACCCGATTCTGGCACCTTAAATACTTTCGACGAGAAGATAATTCGTCTTTGTATATTGTAGAGTAATTGAACCGCGGGTTCAAGACGACAAAAATCGTTTACCGTAAATATTTCGATCATATACCGTTATATCATACCACCGTAATTGAACAATATTGTACGATCTCGGATCTCCATATAGGTAGGTGTATAGAAAATATAATATAGTGTTCCGGGACATGCAATTTACGTATTCTAAAAACACGCCGTCGGTGACGAATATTGGATATCCGGCCAGAATTTTCAAACGGTTTTTTTCCATCTCGTCCTAATGGCTAGTTTTTCACTGAAACGACTAACGAGAAACAATTCCGTGAATACATATTATATTTGAACTTTATTCCATCGTGAATATCATAATTTCGTATCAGTGCGGTTATTTGATATATTTTACTAACCATTTTATGACCCTGAGTATTGCCTACGCTGCAGAACGCCACCGTGTAAAATATTTGTTAAAATAAATAAATAAATAAACATTGGTTTCGAATTTCAGTCCTTGCTTTTGGAAAGTTCCAAGTATGGATCGCTACGCGATCGAATTGATTCGAACACAAATTAATAGTATTTTTACTCGACCGAGAAAAGTTTTAAGTCACAAAAATGAAACCAACCCAATAATAAAAACGGTTTCTCCTTTTCGGTAGGTACCTTCATTGTTATAGACGCAACGTAAACGTCGTAAACACTACAGTAAACAAATAAAAAACGAACGATTTGATATTTTATTACGTTTTAAATGACGAGTAAACAATAATTGTTTTGTTATTTTGCATAAAATTATATCAAAGCCTTAAAGCGAAAAACCGATCGCTGACATGGCTAAATCTTATTTCCGGCTGAACAATCGATAAGCTATGCAATGAATTTGTCAATCTGCCTTTTATTGATTTTCGTTTTCGAACACTACACTATAAATAAATTATAAGGTAACGTACGCAAAGATGTATTATTGTCAAGGCCGATATATTAAGTACTCCAAAAACAAGTATTATATAATTTATGTAATACTATCTATCCATTATTAGTATAGCCGTATTGGTTATTATTATAGCTGTCGACTGTTTCTACTTTTCACTGATATTCTTAGTTTCACTCTGTCTTAATAGTTTCTGTTAATTTTGAAAAAAATAACGACCCCACAAACTTTATTTTTAAATTAATCAAATACATTTAATTTTACTCTAAGATAATTTACAAACACACATGATATTCGCTTTAATACGTTCAATAGAAGCGGTCGAAGGATCTTGAAGTTTTGTAAATAATTATTAAATGTATGCCGTAGCGTATACAAACGTGCGTTTGTACTGTGTGTGTGTCTAAATTCTATCAGAAGTGATTTAAATAAAAATATATCAAATTCACGTTGCAACAGGTTCTTTTTTTTTCAAGAATTTTACTTGAGCAGTACCTACGGATACTATCGAGATTCGTCTATGTCTTGAAATGATGACAACCCGTTTGAGCATAACGTTTTCGTAAAAATACGGGCAGTACCACTGTGTTGACAGTTGGCACATACAAAGAAGTATGAACGGCCATTCATTATCAGCTATAAGTTTATAGCACACACTCAGCGTAGGACTTGGTTCGGGACGGAGATTTAAAAATTTACACGGATTCATAATTTTAATAGTTTCATATCACAATTATGTTATGTGTTTACGCGCGTTATCGTTATTATATTTTGCTTTTTCTAACCATAGGGTTTTTTATAGCATAGAATAAATACATAGATTAAGTATATTTAATCTATGGTACTAGATATTTTGTTGTGAAATGAAATTTGACATTTTCTGAACAAATATATTATGTGTTTAACGCAAAATGCCTTGTAACAATAAAACAATGCAACAAAGAATAAATAAATGTATGTAAATATATGATAGCAATAATGGTTATTTGAATTATCAACAGTCGAACGACATTAATTATTTTATTTATTTGTTGTTATTGTTGTTTGATTTAGTTTTTATCTGTATACCGTACGAGTCGCAAAGCCGGTAAAATATTTTACCGAAAAAAAATGCTATACCTACAATAATTCGACGATAAAACGTACGATTTCCCGCAGACGCCACCTTGTGTGTTTAGTCGATGTTACAATATTATCATAATATACAACGAACGAATGGTGATTTTGCTGAACTTCGCGGTATTTAGGCGATAAATGACTATTGACATGAGAAGCATCACATTTGTATTTGAATTACACGTTTGTCGCTTAGACTTTAGAGCAGTGGTCCCCACTAGGATTTTAGAAAGGGCCAAATGATATGTTTTGTAAATCACTCGCGGGCCGCGTACAATGGTAATTATTAAAAAAATGTATATATTATATATTTATAAATTATAATTTAAGTAATAATTTATAGTTGAACAATAAGGACGAAATGTTCGTACACACTGCGTTACACTACGAAATTCAATATGGGAATAATCTTTCAATAAAAGTAGAAACGATAAAACAAGAATAATAATAATTATACAAATAAGTGTTATAACACATCATATAACACCAAAACCAAAAAATACGTATTTTATTTTCTCGATTTAATTTTGAATTTTAGAATGTAAATTTAGTTCTAGTGCGGGCCGCACAACACTTGTTAAAGGGTAAGTTTTGTTAGTGGGTACCAATGTTTTAGATGTACATTACGTTAATACATTAGAAAACATTTACAGATTTGCTACACGGATGTTCATGTCCGTGGCCAGCAACAGAGTCGTTCACTGCAAAACCATCTTGGTCATTTCTATTACACAAACTCCGAAGTTCACCTTCGATTGCTGGCGACGGACGCGCATGCGAAATGGACAATATAGAACGATAAACAGTTCAACGTACCGTTACGGTCATCAGCTAGGTGACACGGAGTGCGTGCGATGCGATTATATAATCATAACACATTACGCGGTTCCTATGCAGTCGAATACTCGAATATGTAACAATGCAGTGTAAAAAACCTATTTAGTTGGTGAGTGACGCACCACCGCCCGCGGCACCGCTAAACGATTTCTAGGACAGTCTCCGGATATGATTGACCCATGTCTCATGACTCATGCGACGAGTGTTGATTGAAAAAAATCTAAATGAAAATTCAACATTACATGAAAAATTTGCTGCAGTCGTTCAGCAGTTTATTGCCGTTAAAAGTGGAAATACCGACATGATTACTGCGTGTGCGAGCCACTGGTTACCGGAACTAAGATCACGGACAGAAAAACGTCGAAAAATTCGTCGTATTTTCTAATAACAGGTCTGTTTAAGGCAAAAAAAAACAACAAAAGCGCTATCATAATAAAATTATAAAATGAGTAGGTACATCGGGCGTTCGCGTAATGCGGTTTTGCATTCAGCCGTGCCAGAAGAACAGCGGATTTTACATCATAACGGCTGTAGGGAAGGAAGTCGTTTTTGGCATTTCGTTTATCTCATCCATCTGTCCAATCTAGTCCTACCCATCAGATTTAAGTGGGTCGCACAATTATTATAATATAACGTGGATGAGCTGGCACCACCGCTAACGTAAACGTTATTATTAGTAGAAGTGTTATTCGGTCAAGATTTTTTTTTATTTCCGAACAATAAAAATACTAAATATAAATAAATTATTAGTTTTTTTTACTATACGTGTCATGTTTTATTTATTATAAAATGTTTCGTGGTTTCGGTCTTAAATCATAATTGTCAAGTTGCGATGTTGTTGTTTGTGGAACGAGAACCACGCAATAAGTAAAATATATATATTAATAATCGCAACGAGAGAGTAGCAGCGCATTTCCTATTTTCACGTGCTTATAACTCACGTATATAACTCTCTTCTACAAACGCTTCCACGTCAAAATGCAATCAAACTAATGAATTAGCATAAAATATCTCAATCATCCTCCACGGTTATAATATTCCATACCGTTGTCTAACCGTGCGCTTTTTATCGGTTGATTGCACACTGAACTGAATATTACCTGTACGTACGTGGAACGCGCATACTTCTGATAACAATATGCGCCCACCCCGTGGCATAGACTGCCGTTTTTAGTCTTTTCGAGCATTTCATTTATCTTAATCCGGCATATTTGTCATGATTACATTGAAAAATCAGAGATCAACAAATAATTACATTAAAAATGGCGGCTTTCGGATCGTGCATACTTTTGCGATGACCATATATAATGTACGTGAGTGCTTATTTATTTATTTATTTATTAGTTATACGGGCATGGCCCTTTTTAAATATACATTTGAGTTAACAATACAATATAAGGATATAATACAATATAATACAAGATACAATATTACAAATATTGAGTTTTACAACAAAAATTTAGCAACCGTTAAAGGCGGGATCGGTATTTGCTTATATTCGGTACCTAGAGTGGCTAATCAACGGGTGCAGTTTTTAATTTTTTTTTACTTGACGCAATTATTAATTAAACTTAGGTACTTGTACTTATTACTTAACATACTTACTTGTCTGTTTACCGTTTGCGTGGTCTTCGTCCAGTCGCGCGCGACACGTTTCACGAGAATGCCGCACGAGAATGAATCGCGCACAATGTTTTAAGCCGTAAAACCACCAATCGATTGTCTTATCGTTTGTCGACCTATAATACCCGTCCAGGCTAATTTTCACATTGAGGTGGGCAAACATGGTAAAAATAGCATTTGGGTTAATATTTGCACTCGAACTCCGACACTTGCATCGGTTACTTGGAAACGTTTCGACGAGGCGGAAAACAAAGCCCTTGTTGGTGTTGTGGGTTCGGAGAAGAAAAGGGTTGGTTATGGCAAACAATCGAGTGCACCCGGTCATGTGGTCCTGAACTGCGACCGCGGTTTAGTGATCGCATTCGGTCATTCGTCGATGGTCATCACTCGTCAGCAACTGGTACAATAATAATCCGATTCGATCGATCCAAGTGTCGACTTTGTTAGTACAATCATTGATTAAATATACATATGTATATTTAATCAATGGTACAATGTACTGTTCGTGATCGACCGGTCGGTTCAACACTTTACAACATAATATTATTTCTGACTGCGGTGTGCGCCAATGCTTGTCATTACCGTCGACCAACATTGCGGTGTACATCAATATGTATGTGTATAGTGTATAGATAGCAGCTATCTTCGCGAGACCTAAATATTCGATTGCACTACGGCCTGTGCATTTAGGTGAATGTTAAGACGCAATAATTTCTGTACGGCACGCGATCTTCCTTAATACGCGCGGTTCCTCCAGAAAGTACGAGGTTACCGTTATTCGTCGCGTAATGTCAAAATGTTAAGCTAAAAAATAGAAACAAAATGTAACGAACAATGGAAAACCGCAACGGAAGTACCTACACATGTGGTGGTAGGTTTTTTTTTGTGGTTCAGAAAAATGTGACGGTTTTTTTTATTTTTACCTTCCCGAGTTTATTGTTCGGTATTCGCCACACAAATGGTCAGACGAAAATCGCATTAGGAATATGAAAATTATTGCCCGAGAGCGTTACGCGATGAGTAAGAATATGTTGTGTTTGAATCACATAAAAAAATACGATCAAGAATCTTAAATTTTTAAAGCGTTTAAAAAGATGCCCAAAAATGGGTTTTGAGAATATAAATGATATGAAAAATGTTATATCTATAAACTCTTTAATACTATCTGTTGGTCTTTTTTGGCCTTTGAACTGAACACGCACGCAGTTTACTGATATAATATCGTTAAATAAAGATAACAATTATAGTATGTATACGTTGTTCAACATTTTCGAATAAAAATTTGTCGTCAATATAGTAGTTTCCTGTTGTACGTAGAAAAACTTCGCCCTAAGTCGATCGAACCATAGTTTTTAGTTTTAAAGATACTATTTATGCTTAATTATTTCCACGAATAAACGCTATAAGATTTACGAGAAATTCCATAAAATTAGTATGGAAAATGGTATAAAGCGATTAATTATTTTAAAATAAATTAGATTTTAAAATGTATAAAAAGTATATATAGTACGCACTATCGTTAACTTCGTAATTATAGCACTGCTGTCTGTTTCGCGTACGTCCAGTATACGCATTGTAATAACAAGGCATTATTATGCGTACGTGACCACTGATCGGACCGTGATGATAAGATCCTCTTACAAAAGGCCACAAGGTTACCTAGATAATATTGTGAGCTCGTTCGGGATTAGGATTATTGTAAGATTGCGTGTACCGATGACCGTGCGGGAAATTAATATACTACAGGCGCGTATAGCCGACTAATATCGGGTGTAATGTACGTATATATATTATGTACGTATAGTGTGTCACTATTTGGTCGCGAGAGCATATTATTATATAATAAATTGAGTTTGATTATCATATTTACTGTTCTCATTTCTCAACGGTGACTTTATTGAATTCGATCAGTCATACGTCATTCGGGAAATCGTTGACTGTTTACATTTACCCAACACCGATATGTAACAACTAAAACAATAATATTATAAATAATACAAGAAAGGAAATATGAAAAAAATTAATTGTTCGCCGTAACATTATTATGTAAACTGCAGTTTGTCGTCCGAGTATTTAAAAAAGCAACAAAGACTAAATCATGACTATCGTCGACCCTCGCTGTTGTGCAATTCGTTAAATACGTCATCGTAGTCCAAATTTGAAGCTACGTCTTTTACTATTGATAAAATTGACAGAGAAGTAAGTCTTATACAGTTATAGGAATAGATATTAGTATTATGTATACTTTAGAAGTATTTGGAAATGGATTTTGAAGATCTTTTATAAATTTGTAATACTTCGATAAAGTTTTTCAATTTTTTTCAGACACTTAAGAAAGAAAGAGATGGTGGCGGTAACAGCAGTAACAGATTGAGAGGCAAGTATCCGGCGAGTATCGGGTGTGATATTGAGAGAGTGAAGAAGTGAAAAGAATTGAGAACGCTCTGAGGATAGGAAGGGACAGTCAAATAAAATGTGGTTTATGTCACAAACCGCTGGGGAATGAGGAAAAATACAAAGAGGCGAGTCGTTTAAGGATAATTTCAAGAAGTGAGAAGGAAGTAAGGTGTGGCCGAAACGGAGACGGGAAAATGAACTTATTACTTTACGGGATAATTTTAAATTGTGAAACCACGGCTTGAGTGGAATGTTGATGTTGATATACCTGTACCAAATGGCATAGTTAGGAGGGAGATTATTGAAAGAATTGAGCCATAATTGGTTGATGCAGGATTTGAGGATAGGACTGAAATCCGACCATGGTACCAGATTACTGGCGGGAAGTCGAATGGATGCGGTTGTTTTGGCCAGGGAATCAGCAGTTTCATTCCCTGAGATACCTGTGTGGCCTGGAACCCAGAGGAATTGGATTTCAAAACCCATGTTTGAGAGGGTAAGAAGCAGTTTCCTGATTAAGAGAATAAGAGGACTAGGTGCAGAATTTAAGACATTAGAAGATAGAGATTGTAGGCAAGAGAGTGAATCGGTAGCAATGAGAAATTTATTAGACTGTAATGTGGAAATAAGATTGAGCGCCTCGATAATAGCAAAGCATTCAGCTGTGTATGAAGAAGCTATTGGTGGGAGGTTGTTGGTAAAGGAGATGTGTAATTCAGGAATGAAGAATGAGTAACCAGCCGATATAGGTGAGACCGAACCATCGGTGTAAATTAAAATAGAGAGAGGAAAGGTATTGTGAATGTAATCCTGAAAAAGACTATTGGCCAGATTGGGTGGAGAAGATTTAAGAAAGTCTATGGAATGACCGAGAAAATTTTTATCGCAATTTATTTTAGGAGCAAGAAGTAAAGAAGAAAAGTCTGTTTCGTAGAGAGGCAATTTATTAGAAGTTAGAATATAGTTTTGAGTAGCCGAGAGAGAATGAGCAACTGATGCAAGCACGGGGGTAGAACTACTGACGTAGCGCCAGGCAAAAAAGACGTCGATGAATGTGTTGTAAACACACGGAATGCGCTTAGACATGTCTTTCAGAAGAAACTTTCCTGCAAGCAATTTGCATCTAAGCTCAAGTGGTTGACAGACCGCTTCAATGTCAATGGTGGCGGAAGGAGTAGATTTTAGGCCACCAAGGATAGATCTAAGGCATGATGATTGCAGTTTTTGAATCTTATTACGGTGAGAAAAGGCGGATGAACCTGAAAAGAAACAACCATAGTCTAATTTTGAACGAATGACTGATTTGTAGATGGTTAACAATGAGGTAGGGTGGGAACCCCACCATGCATTTGCCACCGATCTAAGAAAGTTAGCCCAACGGGCGCAAAATTTGGTAAGATTATTAACGTGGGGTGACCATTTGAGTTTGGAGCCTAAATTTAGCCCTAGATAAGTGTGATTCGTGACTGTGGGGATTATAACGTCCTTTATTGTGATGTCAGGACAGTGATTTAAGCGGCGTCTGGTAAATATGACGGCTTTGCATTTATTATGCGCTATGGAGAAGAAGTGGGAATCCAAAACAATATGTAGAGATTCTAAGGCATTATTAATAGAGGTAACTGCAACATCAATAAATCTGCTCTTTGAGAAGATGACAATATCATCTGCGTAGACGAGACAATTGTGACCTAAGGAATTTAAATGTTTGATGATAAAGCACATATACAAATTAAATAAAATGGGGCTCAAACAACTGCCTTGTGGAAGGCCAGTAGAAGTAGAACGTGTATTGGTGGATCCAAAGGAAGAGCGAAAATGTAATTTTCTGTCTGAAAAAAGGAGAGAAATTAACTTTATGAATGAAGATGGTATGTTTAAAGTTTTTAAATGATTTATTAATAAGGGAATATGAACAGAGTCAAATGCCCCGCGAATGTCTATGAAAGTGGAAACGAAATATTCTTTGTTGTTAAAGGATTGGTAGATCTGACTAATAAACCTGGCAAGACAATTGTTTCGATTGTTCCTCTACCGCGTCGAAAGGCGAATAGATTGTCTGGCAAAATAGAATTGGTCTCGAGCCACCAGTCGAATCTGTTTTTAAATATGTGTTCAACTGTTTTGCATAATGCAGATGACAATGCGATTGGTCGAAAAGAATTGATAGCGTGAGCTTTTGGAATGGGAATAACTTTAAATTCAGTCCAAGATGATGGGATTTGATTTGATAAAATTAATTTATTGAGGATAGAAAGAAGAAGTTCTATGGCGGCCGTAGGTAAAAATTTTAGCATCAGAGGAGAGATGTTGTCTACTCCCGAAGCAATTGAATTCCGAGAGTTAATTGCTGTGATTAATTCATCGTGTGTAAGTGGCATATTGAGGCAGTGATTAAGTGGAAAAATGGGAGATAATTCTATGGTGTTGGGAGATGATTCTACTTCAGATGGTACATAACACGGGGCAACTTTAGCACAGAAATCTTCAAACCAATCATCGTTAAGAGTGTGAATAGAAGGCTGGATACAATTACGAAAACGCTTTGCTGTTTTCCAAAGGCATTGTAAAGAGGATGATGGAGTAAGGTTTGAACAAAATTTTTTCTAAGCTATTCTTTTTTTATTTTTTAGTAAACGGGTAGTTGCAGCGCATGTATTATTATAGTTGTAGAAATCCGATGGAGAGCCTGAGCGACGGTAAATTTTAAAGAGGTTTTTACGTAATTTGACTGCTTGCGTGCAATTGGAGTCCCACCAAGGAGGCGAAGGAGCAAAATTATTCTTGAATTGGTTTTTGAGAGAGATTGATTGTTTGGCAGCATTTAAAATCAATTGACTAAATTGATTGTATGCTTCAAGGGGACAAATAATTTCTTCAATGGAAGACATATTATTACTAAATATAAGAGAGAATTGATTCCAGTCGGCTCGGTTTAAATTGAATTGAAATGTGGATGGTAGAGTGTCAGATGAATTTGATGAATTGTGGCGGTTGCGTGTATTATAATTGTAGGAGATAATGATGGGGAAATGATCGCTGCCATGGGGGTCAGACAAGGTATGCCATGTAGTTGACCAGGTCAAATTTGGGGATGAAAAGGAGATGTCAATCGCTGAATTGAGGCTATTGGGTCTACCTAGATGGGTTGGGGTGCCTGTGTTTAAGATACTGAATCCTAGCGAATTGATGGTGTCATAAATGATATTGCCCCGACGTGAGGCATTGGTGGACCCCCAGGCTGGATGATGAGCATTGAAATCGCCTCCAAAGATGAAATTGTTCGTACCCAGCTGAAATAGAGAATTCCATACATCGGCAGAGATAATGGAATCTCCAGGGATGTAACATGACCAGAAAGATATGGAAGGGTGATTTTTAATGTTTAAAACTTCTACACCTACGATGTCTATTTTATTGATGGAGAGAACACGTTTGAGATTAGGGTTTAAATCGATTGGTCTTACTTTTAAGGAGGAATGAGTGGCTATGGCAGCGCCACCATAACCGTCAAGTCGATCGGCTCTAAAAATATTAAAATGAGGTACTTGGAGATTGCGGGAAAGAGAAAGCCAGGTTTCAGAGATTAGTGCAACAGAACATTTAGATGATGCTAATAAGTGCTGGACCGATGGGCAACGGGCCGTAATACTACGGACATTCCATTGCAATATATTAAAAGAATTCATAGAGTTGGTAAAAATAAAAATAGAATAATAATAACAAAATAATAGAATGTAACCACCGTGTTACTTGACTAAGCGAAAGAAGGAAGATTGGGGATTGCTAATAGAGAAAGAATAGAAGACTCAATTACGTTTTGAAGAGAAGTAGTGGTATAAGAAGAGAGATAAGGGTAATTTAATAGCGACTCGGATAATTTAAGCGCAAGCGAATTTATCCAAGTAAAATCAATTTTTTGGGAAGAAGCTTCTGTATTGGATGTGTTATTAGAGGCATACCTCAAAAAGGAACCATTTGGTAACGAGAAATTATTTGGGGCAGGAGTATTGAGGTGGTTTACAGCGCGGGTTGGAGAGCGGTATCTCGGTTTTTTATGTAACTTGTACGAGTTGTTGGAGTGTAAGGTAGGGAAAGAAGAAGATTGTAAGGAGTGAGGAGAGGAAAATTGTTGGATGGAGGGAGAAGAGGATTGGAGGGTGGGAGGAGAAGGAATGATTGATGGAGGTACAGCAGGCTGCTTATTTACAATATTAGAAAAACTGAAAGCTGATGTAACCTTATTTTGTTTTTTAAAGTTGATTGCGTCTTTGAAGGATAGGTTTTCGGTGGCCATGATCTTTTTGACATCTCGTTGGAAGTCCCATTCCTGGCAGCTCCGGTCCGTGGCGAGGTGAGGTTGTTGGCAGAATAAGCAGCATGGGTCCGTGGCTTGGGCCGAAGGGCAGGTGGATAAGGAGTGATTGCTATCACCACAATGGCAACATCTTGGACTACTCCGACAGAATTTTGAGGTGTGACCAAAACGCAAACAATTGTTGCATTGTAATGGCGATCAAACACTTGGAGACACTTCGAATCGCATATTGAAGATGGAAAGATTTGAAGGAATTTTTGTAGACAAGAATTTAAGTTCTACAATGCGAGTTTGGGTGAGTATTCCGTCTCTATTTGTCGATATCCGTTTAAAAGCGATGACTGGGACACAGCAATTTAAGCCTTCTCTGAACTCCTCTTCTGCTACACGTGTGTCCAATTTAATAATTCCATGAGAAAAAATTAGAGTGGAAGGAATGTATGCCGATAAATTATGTTCGGAGAGTAAAGGTGAATCAAGACATGTGTTAGCATGAAAGATCGTTTCGAAAGTGACTCTGACTTTTTTATGACCATTAGGTTTAATGCAATTGATACCAAAAAAATTGTTACATAAAAATTTGGCCCATTTCAGTGGGTGCCAGGAACCATTAGTGGAACTTATATCAGTGAACTCAATTATAATAATTGGGGTGCCATCAAATTTATCTTCAAAATGTTTGAGATGTTGATCTGTTGTAGGATTCGTAAAAATGTGCTCGGGTGCGGCACTTTGGTGCGAGGTAAATTTGGAGTTTGAAATAACGCTCCCGGGTTGCGATATTACGTTGTCTAAACCGATTATATTATTGTCCGGAGACTTGCTCATTAGCGTATCGCGGTCGAGTGTAATTGGATTCGGAGGAGAAGTGTTATCATACGAGAAAACAGACTCGTTAATATTTAAAGTTGGATGGTTGTCGATAATGTGCTGAAGATTAGGAGACACGGCTGACTTGTTGATATTGCTATTAATTTTATTCAACTAACGGGATTTTTTTGAATCGGCTATTTCCCATTTGGGGTCCGGGTGGTGGCTTGATGCTAATGCTGACTTGATTTTGCTTGTCCCGGGTTGTTGGCCCAAGACACGGCCATCGCCGCTTGGCGGCAACTGCATTTGTGTTTGTGGTTAATGCACTTATGCAAGCGATTAAATACATTAATGAACAGGGAAACAGGTATAACGACCGTTCACAATGAAAGATAAATCGCGACTGATCTGCACTACTTATGACACGGTTTTTACCGTCCCTCAGAGAAATATTTAAATCCTTCAAACATTTCTTCAGGTCTTGTTCATTCTACGTAATTTTCAGGAAAGGATAAAAATCCAAACATGTTGGAATAGAAACGTCAATCATAAACCTATACATACACACACATACAAACCCTTATGCTATTCAGTTCAGCCCACATATTATAGACAAATAAACGTTATAAATAAAAATTAAATTAAATCAAATTTGACCGGTGGCCACGTATACCTAATGAGTAATGACTAATGAGTAATAACGAATTTCCGAAAATAAGACTATTTTTATGTTTTGTTAGGTACACTAAGCTATTAGCTAAGCCAGTAAGCCCATCACAGAACATTAAACACTAAACAGGGACAATATTGCCATTATTGCCATATTTGCCAAAATTGCTAGGATTCATATTTTGAATGAAGTGTGAGGCCCTGGTGGCCCCTGCTTAAAGCCGGCACGTCGCTAATGTTTGTGTATAAGTATGTAACACACCGAAAGTTATGGAAAATAGTATGAAAAACTGTTGTGTAAAGCGATCGAAACAGAAGTACAGCGAAAAGTTGAAAATAATACGTATGATTTGAATTAGTCTAAACTGATCGTCATTTTATTTTGAGTGTATTGCGTATTATACGTTATATACTCGTAAGTTATAATTAATTTTTTTTCATAATTAAATGCATTACATATTAATAAATATTATAGCCGTCGTAGATGTACGTAAATATTGTTCTCTGGCTGTTATGTAAATCGTCGTATTTAATCTTATCGATAAAGTAAAGAATATATTATAGGTCTTGCTGTATTTATGTATAACAATTTCCAGGTTTCGATTTCAGATAATATCCCGTTATGTATATTGTGCTGACTAATTATTATTGTCGAAGCTGCTGCATACAATTTAAATTAATTACGGTTGATGTGGTACACTATGAGTAGTGGTTTTTATTTAATTAGTGTATTACAGGAGGAAAATACAAGTATTCTGGACAGAGAACGCAATTATGTACATAATAATAGTATTACGATACTTGTATTTTCCTCCTGTAATACACTAATTAAATAAAAACCACTACTCATAGTATACCACATCAACCGTAATTAATTTAAATACTATTATTATGTACATAATTGCGTTCTCTGTCCAGAATGCTTTACTCCGATCTATACCCTCTTCGGGATTTCTTTTACAGACTTTATTATATGTACCGTTATCTCTATTTCTGTGTTTTACTTATTAGATCCTAACTAATACTAGTTAAGTCTTATAGAATCCTATAGGACTCTATAGGAATCTGGTGGCCACAATATTGTGCGAGACGTTACAACTTTTCACTTTTTGGTCGAGAAAGTTTTGGTTTCATAATTGCTGATTGAGTTATACGTAAATTAATCTTCTCTATAAAAAGAAAAGTGGTTTCCTTGACGAACAGAAAAGAAATTGTTTTCTAGGTATGAGTGAATTAGTAAGTACAAGGAGGCGGGAAGAAAAAGTTTTAGGTTGTAAAGCAGACCTTTGTGCCAAACTTGGTCAACACTATATATGGAACACACATACACACACACACACACACACACACACATATATATGTACATATACAATTATACATATATTTAGCCATACAAAAGTTTAAAATGTTAAATCATTTTTTCGAGATGCGGTGAGGGTATATACAATATTATTGTTTTATTACCAACCTCTACTCTGTAAAAAATAATTGGCGTTTATTTAAATAATACATAAATATAAATATTTAATGGACCGCAATGCACCATTCTTGGTTGCAGTATTGAACATTGAACTGTCATAAGTTATGCTTATGACTCATCATATCACATTAAAACTTGATTCACAATGCATTAACCCTTAAATCAGATAAGATTAAACTGTTGTTATACGATTAATGAGACCAAAAGAACACGGTCCTAGTAAAAAACAACCTATACGTGTCACACCACGGCTATTAAACCGACATTTGATCTATGAGTATTGAGTATACGATTTAACCCATGAAATTTGTAATATTTTTACCAAGACGGAACACCCGACATGGGCGCGATGTACGTTACTTGTCATCCACATTTAACTGTCCGATTTCATGTATTCGTAAATGTACAATAAATGATTTGTATAAATGTAAAAGCGCCATGTTAAAAAAGTTCAAGAACCTGCTTTACCCCAACAACATTTCTACCATTAAAATATGATTTCCGAAAAAACCCTTCTGGTGCACCTATCATAGAAACAATTACATGCCCTGAACATTAAAAATTAATCGGTTAGATAAGATGGACTAGGAAACAACAAAGAATAATTAAATAATTAAATTAAAAACAATAAAAAAGAAAACCAGCACCAGGGTCCTGTAGTAGGCTTCAAGGACTTATCACTAAAATAAAAAAATCATGGAAATACATAAAATTATAATATAAACCGGTTAAACATAAAAATGAAAGTACAACCAATAATTTCTAAAAGTTGTTTATTAGTAGTTTTCGACAAGAAATAGCTTGAGAATAAATAAAAAATGTCCAACGATTTATAAGTTTATCAAAATTTTACGAAGCAAGAAAAACTAAGCAATGGCGAATATCCGCTTTAAAATAAACACCTCTGATTGGAAAAATAATTTATGTATATTTAATTTGTTTAAGATTACGATAGAACGACGTCGGTGGAGGACCTCTACTATCAATGCCGCGAGATTTATTCAAAATACGAGTATAACAATAAAAATAATAGATTTGCGCCCGAATACGCTGCGAGTGAGCTACATAACATTCATGCCTACGTAGCCCGACTTAGTAGGCAATCGAAGTTGCGTATGATGACTATTGACGACGATGAAAGCGACGTGACTGAGGAAATGATTAGAAAACTGATATGCAACACGTTACATTGGTCAGGTTAGGTTGAATGTAGTATTGGGAAATTTGTTCCGTTTAATCCCTACCGATACGATTCCGATGAATTTTATCAGGCCGCGCTTGGATGCGTTTTCGTGCGAACTTGTACACGTACGAACGATCCCGATCTACCAAATACTATGTGAGCAGACTGGGTGCGATTCGTTCGTACGTATACGCACGTGTAACTTTGACGTACGAAAAGAATCCGAACTTGTCAGTTCGTACGTCGGAAATTGATAAATGGAAAATGGATAGTGAAAAATGTATTAGTTTAATTTACCAGCACACATGTTCATGGGATCAAAGTGTTTCAAGGTATCACTTACGTGACCTTCATCGCAGGGCATGGCAAGAAATATCCAAAGAAATGGAAATTACTTTAAATTTTACAAAAAATAAATTTAACTTTTAATTTAAATATATTCCCCATTCGGTTCTACGTTAGTGACCACGACGCAGTCGTCTCCGGATTAGAAAATAGTTATTTTGAAGATACAGATTATTCATTGCGTTCCAGGACGTCACGAACGCGATATCACCGAAACGCTGACTATTTTACGGACGAAGACGTGTTCAGTGTACGCACTGCCGTACTTGTGGGGGGAGGGTTCAACCCCCCCCCCCCCCCGAAATTTTTTGCGTTATTTTATGTCGTAGTAAAATAACTATTTCAGTCTAGAATAATCGATAAACCATTGATATATTATATACGTGCATATACGAATGACAGCTATGGTCAACGTTATAAACTTTAATTACCTACACAATATTATAATACAATTAGAACACACATTTTTGGCTTACAACCACCCCCCCCCCCCGAAATTAATTTCCAGTTACGGCCTTGAGTGTACTCAATTCTTTGCGACCACTATTCGTACATTTTTCAGGAAACAAATTCGTATCCAGTGTGCGCGCGGCCTCAGTGATAATTATGGGTAGTCTGACCGTATGCCTGTCATGAATTAATCATGATCGTCAGCGTGATTTGTATCGTTCTGCTTCTGTTGAAGTGTTGCCCGCGTTTCATTTCCAATACATTATAATTGCTATTTTTTCTTTTAGTGCGAAAGCCATGTTTCACCAACCTGGTGGCAGAATTGTCTACGATGCCGATTCATTTTGCATGGTGAGTGATTATTATTGTGTCCGCGGACGGAGCGCGTGAGTCGACGAACAAAAAGTACAATATCATTTCTTTTGCAATATTATTCGTTTACGTGATACTTTAGTTTTTTTTTTTTTTGCAATCGGCCGCGTTCGGTTATGGTTTATTCGTATTTCTCTATGTTCGTACTATTGTTTGTTCACGTTTTGTTCACGTGGTCATTGCCGCGTCCAACTTTTCATTTCGTCTCGGCCTTTGTAATTGATACGAGATTCGCCAATTTTAGTTATGGTCGTTAATAATCCACAATATGGTCATGCGCTGTCTAATATTTCCTCCGCCGCGCTATTGTCGGTCGCGTAAACAAACGTTGTTATTCATATATACGGCTACCACAGTACCAATTTACCACAATTTACCAGGATTGAAGAAGAACTTTTTCATAATAGCAGAATAAAATCGTTTAATAGTATTAAATACGGTTATATCTTCAAATGTATTGTCTTAAAGTGTTTATATTATTATGACAAAGAAAAATCATTTTTCGTGCGTAAATTATTGTATCAACTACAGAGATTTGTTTAAAATGTATTAACAATTGTTTAGATATTCTTGCCTAGTAATAAGTTGAAAAAGAAGCGATTTTTTTTTTATTCTTAATCAGCTATTCCAATAGCGTCTCAAATGTTTGAAACATTATGTACAGTCCTCGTCAAAAATAAATAAATAATTTTAAGTTAATTCATATGTTTAATCAATTTATTTATACATTCTTGATTTTACACAGAATGGATTTTATTTCTTGAATCAATGCAAATGTACTGCAATATTTTTATTTAAATGGCTTTATATTTTTTGAATTAGCGCATAAGTACTTCAGTTCGTCGGGGAGCATAAGAAAATATGGTGGAATAACAACTATGACCTTGTAGTGACCCGACTCGTATGCGCAAAACGCCTATCTGTCGCGGTCAGTCACAACTATATTTTATGACGGCACAACGTATATTTGTACAGCGCTACTTCGTACGGAGATGTATTGTAAAATTAAAGAACACTTTTTAAACTTATATAAATTAACACTTTATTTTATACTTTAATATTTATTGTAACAGCATTTGGGAAAGAGACCTTAGAGGCTTCCGGTGATGTTACTTTGGTAGGCAACGAGAAGCATAAGGTAGTTACAACTGGGTTTTACATCTCACTTTTCTATTGAACACTACTCGTATTTATACTGACTTTTGTACATGGCGTGACTTTGGGATATGGGTAGGGAATAGCTAACTTTGGTATAATCTATGATTGTGCTGACACCTATTAAGGTACGTTTTTCTAGGAGTGCGTTTTTTGCGTCGTGTATGACGTATTACGCTTGGCGCAGTACGTCATCCACTTATTCTTTTGAAATTAATCACACTGTTTTCCTACAGAGCGCAACACGTTGCGTGTCAGCGCAATAAGCTCGGCGCGATTCGCCGACTGACGAGAGAGGCAGTCTATTGCGTTGCGCGCAGCGTTTTATAGAAATTGTGGTTTTCTATTTTGCTATTATATTAAAGTGTTTTCAAAATAATAAAATGCAAAAAAGTTGTGTTGGGCCGAGCGTTCGTTTTTCGGGTGACGACGACGATCAGTTGATTGCATTTGTTAGTAATCATACAATATTATATGATCTGAAGAATCCGGATTTCAAAAACATATTAAAAAAAATTCTCATATGGGAGGAAGCTGGAAAAATTATATATTTAATAATAATAATTAATAATAATACTGTGCTAGTAATATTGTATTTACTTAATAAATTATTGCAAATACACTACACAATGATCACACTTTCAGTAGTCAACTGAATTGTTCAACGAGCCACCACTATATTTTATAGGAAAACACTTTTACGCCGCGTAATACGTTTTACGCTCACGCCGACGTGATCGGTTTCTGCGGCGCAAAAAACGCGCTCCTAGGAAAACGTACCTTTAGGTATGACTTTGGAATATTGCGTCATATGTATTTTTTGCCTTTCTTACTTTAATCTGTTAATTAGCGGTCGTAATTATCCATAATACTGAGGGTCGTTCTAATCTCACTATCATAGGCCACACTAGTAGGAAACGCTTCGTATACATACAACATACGAGTACTACGCATGGGTTTACTACAACCTTAATATTTATTTTAATACTATAATGCGATAGGTAGATTACATGATATTGATATATACGATGGGTAATGTAACTTTTTTAATTTGAACTTGGATTTTATATTTTCATCACAACGATAAGACTAGGCCAACGTGTGCAGCATTTCGGCGGATTTTAGTCAGCGACGATGACAAAACGGATGAACCCTTTATCCGTTATCGAAAAAAATGCTATGACAGTAGTTCTTATTCCGTCAAATAAAAATTCTGATTTGTAGAAAATAGATAATATGTACATTGTACATTAAAAATTATTTTTTATTTTTTTTTTTTTTTTTTATTGATCTTTTAAAAACATCGGCTTCTGTGGCCATTAGTTTACAATTTACAGTAATTTAAATTATTTACAATTACGTATTATATAACATGTGGAAAGGGCTTAAATTAGGTTGTATAGCTGGATTTCTTTTATATACTGTATGATGTTGTGGATTGATTGGGTGTCAGGTCCTAATGCTTCTCCGATTTGTTGAGATATGTCGTATTTTTTCCTCGTATCATCATATTTTCGGCATTCAGTGATGATATGTATTTTTTATTTTTTTACCTCTTATGTAGTGTAATGAACGACAGTTCTACCGATAGGGTCAATTATAAAAGACCTATGATTGTGCCTACGGATGACTATTTATATGCAAATTAAGCGATTCTTGTTTTTATACTGTTATTGTAATATTGTAATATTGTAATACTCAGCATAAAGTGACTTATAAATACAGCACTATGATCGCTGTAATAAAACAGTACACTTGGAGAACTCTTAGAAGTCACTTCATGCTGTACTTATTCAGTTATTGTAAATTATAGTCAATTTGGCAACCGGCCTTGGTCGTTGTTAATATTGTATTACACTGTGTTCAATAAAGTTAAGTTTTAACGTAAAGTTGTTGCATTCACTACTTGATTGACACTATCTATATTGTTGTTACCCTTGGGTCTACGACAGTAGTATTCTGAGGCAATGTCTACTAATTTTATTCAATTATTATTCAATTAATTATCTTAAAAAAATTGTTATTGTATTGGCGCCTAAGTGATAGGACTCCAAATTTTGGACTCGTAATTTAAAAGTTTTTTTTTTATTTATTTAAAAAACAATCTATACAGCATGCACATTGAGTATTTTTGATATTTATATATATATATATACATAGCATTAGTAAACATGGCTTTTGTGGAAGACACCCATTGGTGTCACCTCCGAACATTTATTTTATTTATTTTTTTTTTAATTTAATTTATTGAATTTGGTCAACGAAGCAAGTCGCGATTCCAATTTCTTTTTAACCTCCGAATGGGGTTTCCCGGGATGAATGGGGTGGCCATGTTTTTAATGAGAGGATTTGGATTTGAATTTAGTTTGTTGTGAAATTTAAAAGTTAGACAAATTTATTCGGGAATGGAAAGTGTGAAATTATAATAAGAATATCGATATTTTTCTAGACTCGTGAATGATGATTATTGTGCAACAGGTACACGTACGCGAATGCAATGCGTGTATGGGTAAACCATAGCTGATAACAATTATGTACAGATTATAAATACCAGTCGGTGTTTGCGATTTTTCGTTCCGACTGCTTATTTACAAAAAATACAAAGGTGATAGACTTATTAATAACCAGGAAAAATGTATTATATTACTTTTTACACAATAAGAAAAAATAGCGATATCACGAAAGGGCATACAACTTACACAAAAAAATCGATTAAACATCAAAATGAATGTAAAATTAAATAGTTGTAACTGTTATTACTTGTTTGCTATATTTGTTTTCCACGAGAACCGTACTAAACGTTTCCAAAATTTCAAACAATTGAAATGCGTATGGAAAAACTGTATACCTATGAAAAATAATAACACATGATTTACAACTTCATCGACTCTTTACTAAGTAGGAAACTCTTAACAAATTGTGAAACAAACCCTTCTAACTGATATGATAATTGATGTATATATACGACATAATTATTTTCATGATTATACATATTATTATATTAGGTAACAAATTATTTTGTCGAGCATAGAACAATAAGCTAAGCTATACTGTGAGTCGTGATGCAGTGTGGTAGACTGGTAGCACAAAAATATTTACAAGATAACAATATGTTTTTTAGACAATTGTGATGTGATGTGATACACTATATTTATTTCATTATCTGGTTTAGGCACATCAAAGGACCTATTACCATTATATTAATTGTGTTTTGCAAAAGTTACAAAAATAAAACCCCCATCCACCAAGTAGGAATTTTGGTTCTACTACTACATCGAGCATTTATAATAATATAGGTAATGCAACCGACTTCTCTCGCTCAGAGGCGTATTTTCAAAGCAATAGTACAATGTTTTTAACTTTAAAATGCACATATCTGTCTTTCACCCAACCGAAATACCTCTAACTAAATTATATATTAAAATATTAAATATTAATTATATTAATTATAACAATTAATAATTATTATACATACATACACATACAAGGCGCACAGCGATCACTAATTTAATTTTAATGGGATATCTTAGCTACTTGGTTTTATATACATAGATCTAATTTCGTCTTTATAGGTGAAGCTTATAATGCGATGGTTTTACATTTATTATACAAATAACGTTATGAGTATAATCGTAATAAATCGTAATAAACGCGAATAGACGGGAGTACTAATATTGTATAGTGTGAGTATAGTGGGAGAATTGCACGTGATAACTCACTGTAAACTACAATAAACTTTATCGCAAGACATTTCGACCGGTATTCCCAAATTGATAATTTTTTATTGATAAAGAAACGGTTAAACTTACGTGAAAAGCTCTGTGCCTCTAATCGTGCGTGTGTATATATAAAGGGCCCGTTCGTTACAGCCGTTCATCAGTAAACTATCACGATTACTTACTACACGTCTGTACAGTTCATCCGAATCGACTTTCGTTCCTATCTAAAATGAAGTTCGGGTGCAGTTTTGTTGCAGTTGCGGCGGTCGTGGCATTGACTTTGTGCAGCACCGACGCGTTCCGTATAAACGTCGACTGGATGCCGGTCGTTTCTCAGTTGAAGTCAGCGGGCCAGGCAATCATGGGCGACTCGGAAGGAGCAAGGAAAACGCAAGAGACTTTTGTGAGGACCGCACCCTTAATTTCGCAGATTAACTCGTTGGGACACGCGATCGCCGGCAAGACGAATGAGGCGAAACATATCCAAGAAGACTTCTACAACGAACACTTGATCGACAACAAGGAGAACTTGGACATAGCACTAGGAGTCGCTGCCACATTAATGTCAGACAACAATAAAGCCGGTGCTGCAGCTGCCTTAATTGCGGGTAAAGTATTGGATAAACTCCCGAGGGCAGGCGATCATTAGTTTTTATTCAATGTTCTTTATACTATTATATATTCTGTAAATATTTGTATAAGTTTACTGTATACTCCGAGATTCTATCTCTATAACGATTTTTTTTTACTCTTGTTATGATTTAGTCTTTGTCCTGTGTTGGCTTTCTTGTTCAAACTTACCTTATTTAATATTTTAATAAACATATTGATTTTATATCTGTTTTCTACCTATTTCTTCTTCAGTTTAAGGTTTATTAAATATTATACATTAACCCTCTATGCTCCTCCAGTGCCACGGCTATGGTTTGGCAATACCACCATTGTGAGTCCATCGCTTAGGGCGCCTCAAGAATCTGGTGGCCACGGTAGTAAGAGATGTTACATATTAGGTATGGCAATTATTACTGTAAAATGTATATATTATATATATTTTGTAATATTATAGTATGTTCTATAGTGTTAATGTTATTATATTATATGTATCAGGGAAGATACTACCAACTTGGCGTTGGCCTAGTCTTATCGTTATGATGAAAATATAAAATCCGAGTTCAAATTATAGTAATTAAAAACGTTACATTACCCATCGTATATATCAATATCATATTATCTACCTATCGCATTATAGTATTAAAATAAATATTAAGGTCATAGTTGTTATTCCACCATATTTTCTTATGCTCCCCGACGAACTGAAGTACTTATGCGCTTATTCAAAAAATATAAAGCCATTTAAATAAAAATATTGCAGTATATTTGCATTGATTCAAGAAATAAAATCCATTCTGTGTAAAATCAAGAATGTATAAATAAATTGATTAAACATATGAATGAACTTAAAATTATTTATTTATTTTTGACGAGAACTGTACATAAAGTTTCAAACATTTGAGACGCTATTGGAATAGCTGATTAGGAATAAAATAAATCGCTTCATTGTCAACTTATTATTAGGCAGGAATATCTAAACAATTGTAAATACATTTTAAATAAATCTTTCTAGTTGATACAATAATTTACGCACGAAAAATGATTTTTCTTTGTCATAATAATATTAACACTTTAATACATTTGAAGATATAATCATATTTAATACTATTAAACGATTTTATTCTGCTATTATGAAAAAAGTTCTACTTCAATCCCATATAAAAAAATGTTCTCGATTGTGTCATACCTGTATAATTCAGCTGCGTCTTTTATTGCAAATTCATTGGAAATAATTGACCGTTTTTTACGTTTTTTGAACTAAAATTTTTATAAAATGTGCGCGAACAGACTGATGTCGGTTTCTAGTCGGTCTGCCTAATATTTTACATATAAGTGTAATTTTCGTGAACGAAGTAATTAGGTAATATAATTTAATATATCCATATCAGTTGTCCACTACCGTCATCGCCTTTGCTCTTACAAAAATTCTAATGCCACCTAAACTCGATACCCCAATTAAACAAAAACCTAAAGCTACTTCAAGTCAATCGAACAATCGAATAACAGATGACTCGCATACTATGGCATCAATTTCTAATGCTGACCTAATGGCTGTTCTGAAGTCTTTCAAATCAGAGGTATTAGCATCTAATAAGGCGTTCTCGGACCAACAAGAAACACAGTACAAAGATCTGAAAACCGACTTGGCCTCGGTTTGTTCTCAAATAGCCGAGCTGAGAGTTATTACTACAAAGCGAAATTGACGTCTTGAAAGAGAAAGTGGCAGAATTAGAAAACCCCAGCACAGGTGTAGTGTCACAACAAGTGATTACTCGAGTATTAGATGAATCTAATGAACGTGAGAAACGCCGGTCAAATTTAATTTTATACGGGGTCCCAGAATCCACATCGAAATTAGTCCCACAAAGAATCATCCATGACAAGTCGACAATTAAAAATATTCTGGAGCCTCTTGGTGATGTTGTTCCTCATAATTTGAAACTGATTCGACTTGGAAAAGAGTCCACTGACACCGTTCGACCTCTAAAGTTATTATTTGATTGTAAAGAAACAGCGTCCAATTCACTGGTTCAATTCAATGCGTCCAAGCGGTCTGGTACGGTATTTAACGAAGGGTTTCAGATGGTAACAGACAAGACTCTATTACAACGAAGAATGCTGCGCTCGTGTTATGCTGAACTGGAACGACGAATATCGATATTGAACTCGATGATGTAAACATGTTTGTAAAATATTTTGACGTTGAACCGGACAATAACTTCGTCTCAATATCTTGCTCAACACTAATTTCAACGCTTTAAAATTAATGGTAAAGTGTATTGCACCTTATCAGTGTAACTGCGAAAACAGCGGCGCGATCCTCACGAAAGTCTCTCGCGTTCTCCTCGCTCCTTCCATGTCGCCCAGGATCGATCGCCCGGCCAGCCGACTTCAATTGCGAGACACCGGGAATCCAGTTGACGTTCACCCGGGTCGCATCGGTCGACGCCACCGCGCGCCACGACGAGCATGGTCGGGAAACCACGGCCGTAGTCCTTCGTCGTCGCCTGCAGCTCGTATACTCGGCGTGAACGATATTGGTAACAAATACTAGGTACGTATAACGTACGGACTATGGGCAAGGCCCCCACATCAAATTCTGGGCCCCTGTACTAAATGTTTGTCCGGACGGCCTTTTATAAGACTTCCAATGATAACATTTACGATAAATTATTAAAAACCAAGATTCATAAGAATTTGTACAATAATAATGTATTTTTATAATTATATGTATGTAATTATATATTTTTGTATTACAATAAAGGTATCATCTAAATGTATACAGACACAAAAAAAACATACACAAATCATGATAAAACCAATACATTCCTCGTTTCACTCAGAATCTGAACAACGAACATTAGATATAATTCACACAATTTTAAGACCTTCTAAAGATGATTCAATTCATGAAAGTTAAAAAGAAAAATTTAAGCTAGAAAAAAATTAAAGTAGTAAAAATATAACCGCTAGCGATTTCTGAAATTTAATATTTATATAATATTTGATAGAACATTGAAATTGTTTTTAAGATGCTATGATTAAAATATTTTCTAAATAATTACTAAAATGTTTAAATCATAACACGTGATAGTGTTATTTAACAAACTTTAGTAAAGAAAATATTTATAAAATCTAGTCTAGAAAATGCTATAATACACTTTTATTAAATCTATGTAAATCAGTATAATATATTAATTTATATATAATATAAGATTTGAAAAATTACAATTGCATTTGAAACACTACGTCGTTGGTTATGTTATATAGACACTTGAAAACCCCGAAAATTATTTCCCTGCGTGATCATATTGTTACCTTAAAACGCCGGATAATATTGGATTTATAATACGTATAATTAAATTATATGAACCACTTACTTGAAATAATATTCGTTCTTCACGATGGCGTTCAATTGAGGGCGAATAAAAGAAAAATAATTTACTTTTGAGATTATAATAGCGCCTTACAGGACAAAAGCTATTAATTGTGTTTCGGTGGTTGCACTCGTGTCTCGTACACTATACACTGTATACACTATATGTTACATATGGAATATGGTAAATACTAATTCGTACTCGACAAGTGTATAGTCAAGTATAGTCAAGCACATACATACATGGGAGATTCAAATTTTTAATTCAAATATAATCCTGTACTTATCCAATAAACAGACTTCGAGCTTTGTTCGAGATTAACTTTTATTTTTTATATAATGCAAGTATTTTGTGTCACCAAAGTTATAACTCCGATATCGAAATATCATTTCATTATTTTTATCGAACGAATCGTCTTTATAAAACTCAATCAAACTAATAAATTCATCTTTTTCGAGTGTTGATATTTCTAGCGATTTTGGAAATAAATTTTCAAATCTTTTAGTATTTCTTGATGTTCAATATAATAAGAATAACGTTCAACTTCATTAATAAATAGGTCTAAATAAGGTATGAATAATGTTATTTTTAAGTATTCTCCAGGTTTATTCACTGAATAATTATCTCCGTTTTTTTGTTTACGTGCAATTCGTGGTAATGATACGGAAAAATCCATTTTTTGTGCTACATCGGATGTTTTTATATAGATATCATGAAAATATTCATCAATATTACTTCTAACTGTTTTTAATTCAGTTTGTGTCGCATTAGCTAAAAACATAGCTTCTCTTAACGTAATGTAATTTTATTGACAGTGGTAGTCAAATTGTAAATATTTTGGATAATAAAAAATAGTGATATGATTAATTCTCCTTGTAAAATTGAGTGTCTTAAATTATTTGCTTGACTTGAAGTATCACCATCGTGATAATGAAATACTAATAGTATTTAAAGAATCCATAACACATTCTAAAAGTTCAATAAAGTCATGCACAGAATGAAAACGTTCAATCCATCTAGTAGCACAATTTCGTTTTAATGTTCTTGCATTAATAGATCCATAAAACTCTTCTATAGATGGGGAAAGTATATATTTTCGTTTGCCAATATGTTGCCAACGGATATAATGGACAAACATGAGACCTAAAACCATTAAATTTCCCAGACATTGATGCAGCACCGTCGCACCCTTGCCCACGTAAATATTTAAAATCTAATCCAAATTACCTTAAACTTTCTATAGTTAGAGCTCCTTACCTAAACCTTTACCAGTTAAATCGTTTGTGGGAACGAATTGTAAAAAATGTTCTGTGACAACTAATTCATCTATGTCAACATATTTAACATATATATGCACTTGCTTTAAACCTGATATGTCAGCAGTTTCAACAACGAGGACAGCAAAACATTTTGCTTTATTTATTTTGGTTACAATTTTATTAAGTACGAGTATAATTATGTTGCAAGAATCAACAATAGCGTACTGCCTTGTTGAACTTTCCAACGTTTTATAAGAGTTCGTAATATTCTTAGTATATCTTAATACGAGTCCCTATATAATAAAATTACATTTATAATGGTCTTATTATTAAGTCTCGTATTTAATGAAAATTATTTTGTTACTCAATTTTAGATATTGATTCATTATGATAGACTTATTAAAGTCTTAATAAACCTTTATGTAGTAATAATTATCTGTATTAATACATATTTATTTATAATATTAAGATCATATATACCATTTATGCTCCAGAGCTACGGTTAATTATATTCAAAAGAACCTGACTTCTTCCCTGATTATCTTATATTTAACAGGTCATCCCCGACCACGTTACATGAGACTTAGGACCACTTGGTGGTAATATTTGAATAAATTACCAAAAAAATTAAAGAAAGAAATCATTTATATTTTATTTATTTATTTTTTATTTCAATGCTTCAAGGGCACATAGTACAGAGTAAATTACTATAACACCCATGTTATATATATTATATATAATAGTAGAATGAATCAGAACCAAAATTGTAAGATATTGTAAATTAATGAAAATTTAAAAATTATTTAAGAATATTGTACCAAAGTTGTAGGATTAGTGAAAAAATGTATTTAGGAATGCGTCAAAAAAATGTAAAAAAACTAAGCATCATTGGTGCTTTTGAATTTCGAATTTATAATTGTTTGGCTGTGTACTTTACGGTTTCTATCATTATTCCTCGTTCTACCGTAAGTCCATTCTTTAGATAGATTTGAGTAATCTGAAAATAAATTAACGGGAATGTTAGTTTGTATGTAAAATTCAAAGATTTGATCTATGATTATTATAGATATTATAAAATAATGATTACCTAGTCTAGTCAGTTTGCTTTTAATAACAAAAGGAGCTGGTGCAATCTTGAGCCTTTGAGCATTGACTTGCAGCTCCTTTTGTTTATCGGAAAGCGATCCCCATACGGACTTCAAAAAATCTGAAATCGCAAAAAGTCCAAAACTTTAGATGTAAAATTTGCCTCTTCAATAATGACTATTAGATAAGGATAAGATATTTAAAACAGTCTATATTTTATAAGTGTACAATAAGGTATTAGGTTAAGACTATAAGGTATTAGTGTTCTAAGATAAAAATCACTTTACAAAGTCTTACATAATCGCCGTAATCTAGGACAAAAGTTATAATACTTAAGTATAATTTAAATTATATATATTCACGCCTTAAAATTTGTGTCTTGATAAATTTAGTTTTGAAAATGGGCAAATTACGCATATGTCGTAAATGGAGGCAATTTTTTTACCTGCGCACTTCCTTCTCGAGTGAAAATTAATAGTAAATAAATTTAGTTACGATGTAATCACTAAGAAAACTTATCACTTATACTTCTAATCGTCTGTTTTTTATCATTTTTTATTTTATAAAAACAATTTTATTTCTGCCACCCGAGATATATCCATAAAGCACTGGACTACGTATACCTATTGGGCGAAACAGTTGTGTGTCGACTTACCAAACGCAGTGATCTGCTCCGGTGACGGTGGTGGTACAGGCGGTGCCGTGACGGCCAGGAAGTGGTTGACCGCCTTCGGGGTGACTATCCTGATGGTGGCTGCCGCAAAGATGACACGTTCGATTGTCGGCCCGAACTCGCGTGCGACGATGTCCATTAAACGCACCCGCAGCCGCAGGAGCTTCTGGTTGTGGGCGAAGGACGTGGTGGCTCCAATGGGGTGTGACGGAGGGTGAGGTGTCGCGACCGCCAGTACGTCCGGTGCGGGCAAGGCGACCACGAGCTGTCCGTCCACCGCATTTGTTGGACCAGAGGTCTCGGTCTAAACGGTTTTATACATAATAATAAGGATGTGAAGGAGCGATGTGTAATATGTTAACGTATTTAATTATTTTTCATTTCAATTATCACTACAAATTATGTTGTGAGTGATATGTTGTGAGTGATATGTGGGACCTTCTGAACTACTGTATTTTAAAAAAAATATAGATGTTGAAAGTGATTTAGTGAAAATAAGTTCAATACTGTCAAACATTATGTTATTGTAGAACAACGATAAAAGCACATGCAATTAAAAAGTTGAAATTTAAGAATTAAAATTAAATCTAATCATGTAAATTAAATGCTATTCAAAATTCGGTCTTCTTATCAACGCGCGTATCATAAAGTTATTGATTGTTAATCGATTGAAAATGTTTGGAATCGACCAATTTACTGATACAAAGCTTTTGAGTTGCCTTATCCCAATCGACGATGACAGCATACACCGATTTCTATGGTCAACGTTTATCTATTTCAAATTTTTTTTCCATATTTTTTTTGGCGTCAGAAATTTCTCGTGGAAACTACGATCATTCTGCTATTTAGAGGTCGATCTTAAAATATTTCTTACTCGGGTGTTTTCGTTGGCGATGTGGATGTTCTCTGGATGGGCACTTGTGGTTATGGTTGCCACGGCGGTTGGCGGCACGACCCTCGGCAGATACTCAGATACAGCGACCACCGTGTTTTCAGTGGCATCGCGGCTAGTGGCCACGCCGACTTGAGGACGATCGTCCACGTGAACGGTCACATCACCGGGCGCAACGTAGCTAGTGGCCACGCTATGCCGGGTGCAACCGTCCACGTACACGGTATCGTCGCCACAAGCGACGTGGCAGGTGGCCACGATGTCCTGAGTGTATCCGTCTACGTACGAGATTTCGCCGCCACAAGCGACGTGGCGGGTGGCCACCGTGGCCTGAGAGCATCCGTCCACGCAGATGGTTTCGTCGCCACATGCGGCGTGGCTGGTGGCCACCGTGGCCTGGGACCAACCATCTACGTACGAGAGTTCGTCGCCGGCCGCAACGTCGCACGTGGCCAAACTCGTCTGGGTGGCCGCATCCGCACAAGCACCCTTGCCGTCTTCACCGCACGCCACCTGCGCGCGGACGACCAAGTCGCCGACCCGCTGGCCGGTGTTCAGCGCGCCCATGATGCACCGACGGTGCGCGAAGCGGCGGCAAGCCGTAAAGCGGTAAGTGTACGCGCGCGTTTAAACATGCACACTTCCGAAGCGCGATCATTACGGTCGGTAACAGACGCACCGCGTCGTACGCTTACCGTCGCACTTGATCATACGGCTGAACACCTTCGGCCGTCTGCAAATCACGCAATCCACCATTAAGCTCATCACTCTTTTGCCGACCGCATCGAAAGTGCAACGGCACTCTCGATCGTCGGGGCTGAAAAAAATATTAAACTGTTACGTATGTAGAATCGTACACGCCGCGAGGGTTGTTCAGATCGAACGATGGACGTGGACACGGTCAGGTAAAGGTGAACGAACATTTTTTTTTTTTAATCGATTTGACTCGTCGTCGATAATAATATACTCGTGGTGTAGCTTTTATTACCTCGTCGTCGTTGTTGTCCTCATATTTTCGAAGAAAATCATTTTTTCGTAAATTGAACAGTGCAACGGTTTTATGGTCAGTTCGGTTAACACGCAGAATGTCAAGTGATGTCGATCCGTACGATTCGCAGCAGGTAAATTTTCGTTGCTACACATTTGCCGGGTGACGTTTAACGTGTTAAAACGAGTAAAACATATCGTCATGGCCAACGGGAAAATTGGCTAAAACTAAATACGGTTTGTAGATTAATTCCACTTTCAAAACGAAATGAAACTCATATTTAGAAAAAAACTAGGGAATGTACACGCAAGGGATGCTTCAGCACCGGAACTTCCAATTATATAAGGCCTCATGCCTTCACAAACCTGTGAAATGTATAGGTAATCATATATGAATTTTCCTTAAAATATGGTTAAAGATTGTAGTAAACACGAAGCAATTAAATTTTCATTCGAAGATAAAAAAAACTATTAGCGAGTATTTTTTTACGTTGATAAAATTGCTATATGTTGTGACTTTTGAACACGGCTACAATTGATATATAAATGTAAAGGAAATCAAAAATATTATCATGTATTTTATTATTTCAACTAAACATGAAAGCGCATAGTTATTTTTGGTTACAAATCAGTCAACATTTAAAATTGTATTTAACCATTTCGTATTTATTTATTAGTTATAACTTATAACTCATTATTTTCGTTTTCTTCGACCCGTTTTTTCCCAACTTATTTGTTCCCGTCGGAAGCAGAAGATTATATAATTTCGCTGTATTTAGACATGATATATAATAAAAGAAGACACCACGTATAATTATATTAAATACAAGAAATTAAGTACTTTAACTTTTATAATAATTATTACTTAATTATTTGTAAGAAGCATTCGTACACTTCACAGTGTTGAATAAATACGAAATAAAATATAATTCGCGGATGTTTAACACCTAATATGTTCCTGAAATGTAACCTCAACCAATGGTCAATAATGATTACTACCGTTTAGAATAAAATTATATTGTTACAAAAGCCGAATAAGGGGTGCTAATAGTGAGCTTGAAGGTGTTAAGCACCTCCTAGCACCGTTGTTAAATACACCAATGGGTAAATTATAGCATTTGAAAAATATTACAATTCGTCCACGAGTATGTTGATTATATTAATATTAAAGAGTATTTTTTTGTCGATGTATTATATAATACATTATAATTATATTGTTTAATGCTCCGATTGACAATGATGCGGGTGGACTCGATGAGGACGGTAAAACGTATAAAAAGTTCGTCAAGGGAGGTGTGAGAGACGTTACGGCGAGAAGTGTCGGAACGCCGCGACGAACGGGGAAGTGATCCAACGCGAGTGAGCCATTTTATATGGTACAATTCATATGAACAGAAAGGTTAGGTTAAGGTTGTAATTATGAAGTGTCTGGAATGTGCAACTTCACTTTGTCAGTTGTAAATCTACTGCTAATGCTACTACTCGTATCTTTGAATAGTTGACGTTTGTCCTACTAAGCTGTCAATCATACTAAACTCAGTCTATCTAATACTGTAGAATTTTCTTATGGCCAACATTGCTATGTCGAATTTTTCGTTGTCTTGAACTACACTGCAATTCCCTTGAAACTACCCATACACAGAACAGCTTCCCGAGTGCCGAAATTTGTCACAAATAACATTTTTATTATGGTAAGGACATACAATACTCACTACTCAGTATAGTGATTTTGTTGAAGTCATAGTTCATACCATTCAATATGAAATGGAAATTTATATGCGAAAATTGAATGTCCCAACAATTACAGGTAGTTCTATAGACCAAGGTTATCATATTATGGAGGGCTCAAATATTTCTGATGATAAATGGAATTGTGTTGCCGAACATCTTAATTTGGATTATAAATTACTTTCAGGGATCTTAAAAAACAAACTTTAATGACAATTTTTTTTAAAAGAAAATGCGTTTATTAAATATTAAAGTTCATATATAGGTAGGGTTACCGTAATGTTTTTAGACCAAATCCGGACATCAGTTCTGTTTCGGGGGGGGGGGGGGGTAAAATAAAAAATAAAAAAATTGTTCTTTCATTAATACAATTTTATTTGGATCTATAAATTAGGTTAAATATGTTATAAAATGTGTTACATAATAATTATTATTAGTTCATTATTTAGTTCGTGCTTGGTCCTGATTCGCAATATTCTTCATCGTCTTTTTTCTTTTCATATTTTTCAGAAGCGTTAATTTTCTTCAGAAAACATTTGTCAATTTTAATTTTATCATGAAATTGTGAACATGTCAAATCAGAATTTGCTTTAATATTAATATAATATATAATATTTAATATTTCAAGCAAAACACAACTATAATAAAAACAAATGACAACCACCTCTTCACTCATAAACAGAAAAGAAATTTAGTAAGACTATATTTGATAATACTTTAATCTTTTATTTTATGGCAACAACGATAATAATAATTAATAGCCAATAGGTAGTCGCATATCGTGACGTGCCAGGAAAAAATATGTATAAAAATAGAAATTAGATATTATATTATTCATTTATACAGAGTGAACCCAAAAATCTGCCACCTGATATAACTTTTTATATCAATTTAACCACGTTAAACGATTACCTTTGTAAAATCCGGACATTTTTCAAATCCGGACGCCAATCCGGACATGTGTTTGAAAACCGGACTGTCCGGACGAAATCCGGACGTATGGTAACCCTATATATAGGTAATAGATAATGGTAAGATAATGGAAAAATATGCCTCTCATAAATCTACAGTATAGGATTTTAATTTTTAATTTATAGTGTATTCATATCCCATATTTTCATTTTATATCTAACTTAGGTCCTAGTTATATAAAAATATAATATATATTATGCGGGCATGTAATGAAGAAATATTTTATAATACAAATTTATTTTTTTTTTTAGTTATATTTAGACCAATAGCACTTTTGAATGAATCATCCATAGCCCATAAGTGTACAAATTAAAAATTAGACAAATATTCAGGGTGAGCAATGAATGCAGTCATTATATATTATAAAGAATATTTTTCAAATCATTCATATCTCAATATATTGTGTGGTACTAAGTATGTAATATTTTATTTGTGAAATATTTAAATGTAAAACTTTTTGAGCATCAACGTGATTTATTCTTAATTTTCTTATCAGTAATATAAAAAAGATATCAACGCTGCAAATTACAAGCAGTTCCAATAGGTCTCACTCGCACCTCCGGGCTCCGAGCAACCTCATTGATCAGACTACTTGTCAAAAGATGAATAACATCAGGTTTTTGTTTGCTTTCATTATATTTTGTCTTCATGTTTGGTTTAACGCTTTAATAAAAAACGATAAAAAATTATTGAAATGTTCAGATGTTGGGACCCGATAATTTATCTATAAGCTTATTCAATTATAACAACCTATATTTAAAAATTCATAATTTACATATTTTTATCAACCTAACCGCGTTGGTATCGTTCAGTTTTTCCGAATAAATTGTTGATGTTAAATAAACAACACGAAAAGGCACCTTAAATCATTCGGGTAGTGCTAATTATATTACAATGGTCACAAATATATTGCTTCAATCTTATCAAAAGATTTTTCGATTGCGTTTTTCGATTGCGTTTCGAACATTTTCGTTGTCTTATGATTTTGCGTCTGATTTCGAATCCGTTAAGTTCTAAAAGAAAGAAAAAAAGAACAAATATTTTGTAATTTATATTTTTTATATATTTTTTTTATTAAAATGTCAAAAATTACAAATACATATAAACGGGCCCATGTGCTCTTAAAATAGCCAGGCCCTTGTGCTCTAGGTCCAACAGCACCACCCTCGCGGTGGCCCTGCGTATGGGCACTGGCTTTGTAGAACGAGAAGTCCGCCGCCGTTGGTCTGAACGTACGCGAGGTGTGCAGACGTAAGACGCTAGGTAGTACCGTGGATACGCGTGGACGGACGGCTCCACGTCTTCGCCACGTACACGTCTGCGCGGCACTTCACGATTTACCGGCCAAGTCATGCGAACGAGTGATGCGAATCGGAACGAACGCTGTCCGCTGCGGAGTGCACGTTACCGCAGACGGGTTTTATAAGTAACAAGCTGAATTATCCGGCTTCGCACGGATCAGTCTTAGCCGGGAGATTGGTTTTAATGGATTTCTACCTTACATTATTTAAATCTTGCCCATGTTTGGTTAACAGTGTTATTTTTGGTTATAGATTATTATAGGTTAATAATTCGCCACGCTGGTGAAATTTGCATAATCAGTCTAAAAACATCATTTTTTACAATCCCTTTCTTTTTACACGCATCTAGAGTAGGTATTAAAAGGACCACTATTTAAAATTTCAAGTGCATACGTATTGTCATTATTGATAAATGAGATGTAGTGATCATAAATCATGATGTGGTTACTTATAAAGTAGTTATGATATAGTTAAGATAATCATGTCTTATTTACTGTATTGGCTGCTCTGTGGTAACGTGGTAAGTCGGAAAAAAAATCATCGGATGTACCAGTAGCAATGACATATCCATGTTAACATTTTATAGAAATATGCGACCACAATCATTAATTATTAGAATTAACATATTAAACAAAATAATTGGTAACCAAAAATTGAATAATTTTAATACGCATAACTGGCCCCAAGTCCTTAAATTTTGAATTTGAACGAACAGTTAAAAACATTTAAAAAACTATATGACTCAATGATTTTTTGCGTCTTGCTGGCATCACACACACAAATAGAACAAATTGAAGTACTTAATCATGAAAAACAGTATACTGATACAACTTTCAGTTGTAGATGGTGCGGTAGCTGCCTGGCAAATCCAATGATTTCAAAAACTCTGTTGCATAATTTACAGCTTCATCGGCATCGCAAATTGTATCGATTGATTTGTATCACTCAAAGTCATCTGGCACCAACTCTTGTATTTTAAGATTTAATTTTTTGGTTACCAAGGTAACCCATGAATCAACAAATAAATTTTATTTATTAAGGGTTAAGTCTTGCTGAGGGTGGGCCACATCTAGGAGTTTACAAAATAGCCTACAACATATTCTCTGACCTACTAAATATACCTATACACAACAAATTTCATGAAAATCGGTCAAGCCCTTTCGGAGGAGTTCAAGGACAAACACTGTGACCGGAAATTTTTTATTAAGGAGTTGATAACTCCTTTGTTTTTAAAGTTAGAGAATCGATCAAATGCCATAAACCTTCTCCGCAATGAGCTCTTAAATTTAAAAAAAAAATCATAACGATCGGTCCAGTAGTTTCGGAGAACATATCACTCAAAGGTTTTGATTTTCACATTTATATATTAGATACTGTAGACGGTACACGCCTGCAACGAGAGATTTACGATTCGTTTTTGATTGAGACAAAACCCCGTTCAAAAATGAAAAAACACCGAAAAACAAGAGTGCAGTTTCCATTCGGCCGCGACGCCGCCTTCTTTACTCCGTGTAATTCACGACGATAAACGCGAGTCATCTGCACAGATGGGTAAAACAAATGTTAAATGGTCTCGCGTTACCGGTTATGCGAATTGCAGGTTTTGAGGCATTCAGCGTTCGAGCAGGCATTCGATGACGTTTATTACAATCCATATGAATAATTATGCTCATAATAACACGATGTATATGCGCCACCCGGGATTTTTTATACGACCACGCGAAATGCTAAGGAAGGAGCAAATGGTTTTTGTTGCCAAAAGATATTATCTACATTATGGTTTTTCCACGTTGGTTAGAAGTCGGTCAATAACAAATCGTTTGCCAACTATTATAATTTTTCAGATATTATTGTTTGTTATGTTTTTTATTTTAATAAAATATACGATGATTTACGTAAAGTTAGTTGTATACAATCATAGTCTTGTTATATGTCTCTTTTAAAATATTTAAGTTTTAATCGCTTATGTATTTATAGTGATTTTTTTATTTAGTAACTAGCAGTGGTAAAACAGTGAAAAAAATTCCCTTTAACCTAGAAAGGAGATCACTTAATCCACAAATTACTAAGTCCAAACAATATTTGTATAATAAATTAAATGAAAATTATCAATTCACAGAATGGGAACCCGATTTAAAAAAAAAAATCAAACGTAATGTATTCAATTTTTCAATTTTACTTTCGAAAAAATGCAAACAAAATTATATGACTTACGGAATTGTTGTCAAAAAATGTGACACTTAGTTAAATGATTCTTTAAAATGACCATTAAGATCTGAAATAAATTTGGTCGACATAGTAGAGGGTTTGCAGATTGCGCAGGAAGAACAAAATCATGGTGAAGAAAAGCACACACTCAACAGATTGAAATCTAATAGAGATTGATGACCAATACGATTAAAAATAGGTAAAATTATGATTGGAACAACTCTAACAAGTCCTGGACTCTTTCTGAGATATAAAAAATTCAATAGCGATATATATAAATTATAATATACATAAATTATATATAAATTATAATATACATACATATTCTTACACAATACATATTTCAGGTATCTTATAATAAACCAGTAACTGAAAGTAAGTAATAATGTAGGATCAAATGTTTATTTTATTTATATGTTAATTTATACATAAAACGAGTTAATCTAAATAAAAGTCACATTTATTTTTATTTTTATTCAGCAAATAAATTAAGCCAAATGTTGTATTTTAAAAATAATGTAAGCTTATGGTACAATCATCATTAAATAACATCCATAGAACATAATATATACATCTATATATAAAATTAGAAACAAATAGAATTCAGAAAACAATTTTTTTGTTGAATAGTTAATATTCATAAATTATAACAAATTATTATTGAATAAATAAATTATTAAAACATATCAAATTGTCAGTTAAATAAATGTGTATAACAATAAATAAAATAAAATATAATTATTTCCTTGAGATTACATTATGAAGTATTGATGAATACGATTGGTTTTGATTTAAAAAATCGTCGTCAGGTATAAAAAACGCACCGAAGATAAAATAAAATGATAGAATATAAATGAAAATAATTTTTACACAGAGAAAATATTATTTTTTTTTTATTAGTTAAACGATAGTAAAAGATTTAGTAAAAAATATTGTACTATTATTAATGAGTTGACAAAGAGATAGATTGTACTAGAAATTCTTTGGTTATTTATTACTATCCATAATATATAGAAAGAGAATATTATTTTCAAGGAACTATTTATACTTTATTTATTTTATTTATTGTGTAGAAAATTTGATTAGTTTTATATAAAGTTTTAATATAAAGCATATTATTTAAATGTTCAATAATAATTTGTTAATGCCCCTGTATACGCCTATTATACATAAATATTTAAAAGTTTAAAACTATATCGATCAAATGGTCGCGGCGCCACCGACCACTATACCACACGCCAACGTACCGGTTTCTCTACGCCTACTCGTAATAGTGCCAATTTCTGCGCTTCAGTTCTGCTCTCGCGGCGGCGATTCTTCCTTTGTTGCCGTAGCCGCTGAAGCTCTTGTGGCCGATAAAATCTTGGTCTTGCTGGTCTTCGTCGAAATCGGGGGGCACGCGTTTCGATTGGTCCGGCTTCCTGCCGCCGCGCCCCAACGAATTCGAACGCAAACGCGTCGGGATGTTCACCACGTACCGCTTGCTCCTTTTCCCCGTGGTTCCTTCGCACGTCACGTGTCCGCCGCCGCGGTGGTCCACGACCGTCCTGCTGGGCGGCATCCAGCGCACGACGCTCGATCCGATCTCGACTGAGGCCGAGTCGCTGCAGCCGATTATGGTCGACGCGACCAGGACCACTACCGCGGTCGCCCGCACCAAGCGCACCGGTAGTGGACCGCGGTCGTTCTTCATGACCCGCACCGATGCAGCTACCGATGCAGATGTGCAGTTATCGTTCGCTACCGTTCAGGTATGTGGATACCACTATTGTTCGTCCGCGATCGACGGCACCTGCAGTTACCCGCGTTTCCGGAACGAGACGGCGCGCGCGTCGGACGACTTGTGAAGACAAGAGTCCACTTGTGGCGATTATATGGATACTTATTATGCGTGTTTACGTGAATACGTCCGGTGCACGCGGATGGATGCGCACGACGTTGTCAATTCGTCGGCGAAGGACTTCGCACAGTGTCAGAGTGAACGGGGATTAGTTTCTGACGCGACTGAACGCGGTTACGAACGAATCCGGTTTTAATGTTTGCCCCCGCATGCGATCCGAGATCTTATTGGTACATGTATATGTGCTTACGATTGAGGAAAAATACGCTGCTACGAGGGAAAACTCGATTCGAGTTACTACGCAATGAATGATAATGAAATGGTAATTTATACCGTGAGTTATTGTTCACTTATTAATTTTCAACTAAAAATGTAAACCAAAATACGTATAAATAGTTCGCCGTGTATATACGTATTAAACTTTTATCGCTGCGACAAAAGCTTTCCACTTTTTTCCGTGTAAAAAGGGGTAAGTAAAAAAAAAAACAGTTATTTACACGATATTGAACAACTGTCAGTTTATTCTAAACCATTGATGGGGTTTTTTTTTACGTAGCTCGCTGCACGACCGCGTTGTTGGATTTTTTTTTCATCACGTTTCACTTATTCGCGTATTGATACGATTGATAGATAAGTACATAACATACCATACAATTCAAATTCAAAGGGGTGAAAATCGAGTTGTGGTGATTTTAATTTAATGTACCTTCTCGGGCGGGATTCGTTTATTTTTCAGTGTCTACGTTGAATCAGTGTCTGGACTAAAAACAAAAATTAAAAGTTCTGAATTTTGATGCGGGATTACGTTATAGCGGCTTATTATTATCTGTCGGTGTTTCTTATTGAAATAGCTTGAGAAAGTTGTACAGTCGTTATCGATAAAACTTCAAAAATAATGTTGAAGTGGGCGACGGCAGTAACGAAACCCAATAATTGTACTTATCTTCTCTCAAGCAGAGTATATCATTCATAAACATTTAACCTCTTCTAAATGTTAGTTCGGAGGTTCCCAAAATGTTATTCATCATGATTCATGACACATTATTATTAGTTGTTACAAGTGGCGGCACACTTTGAATAAAAATTATATTATATTTTCCAATAATAAGTAGGTACTTTTAAAATAGAAAAGTTCTAGTTTAATTTTATTATTATTATTATTTTTTTTAATATTAAGTGCAACATATATTAAGTGAAAAATTCCCTCGAAAAATACTTCGCTGGTATTTACTCTTCATGATTCATTTCAGGTTTATACACAGAAGTTGAATATCAAATTTACTTGATTCATTGTCATCGGATCAATCTGAAGACAGTGTATGTAAATTATCTGGCATCATCTTCAGTACACCTAGTCGTAAGCAGGTGTATAGTGAATAACTTTAAATACTAATCTTAAGTCAATCATTGTTGCTATATTGTCTATTAATTACCATATATTCTGCATGACATGGGTATTAGCTGATGTTATATTTAATAAATTGTAATTAAATAATAAGCTGTTATATACTTACATATTATGCTTTATTTCAATTTAAATCAACAAATCATATTATTTAGTATTCTATGGTAGATAATGTATAGTTTACGAAACAAATCACAAATGCTGCATTCTGCCCGACAACAGTAAGTTGTTTTGTCAAATCCTAAAGAGGAAAAGAATGAAAAAAATGTACTATAATATAATATTGCGTTTAAATCTCACTGTAAATATATACGATGTCACCTATATACACTTTTAACTTATAACCTATATACGAGGAGAGTTTTCCTCTGATTGTGAATGAATTTGTTGATCATGTACTCAACGGTTAGATTATAATATAAAATATTAAAATAATTAATGATTCCACCCATTAAATATCACCACAAACATGATGACTTTAATCGATGAAACTTGTATGCTGGTAGAATTTATACTTATTCCAAATACGTGATACGTACATACGTGTACAATAACTAAATCCTGAGCATAGTATAGAAGTAATAATGTCTTTGTCCACTGGCACATCTTCAGAAAACAGAAACGCCACGATTTAGTGAACTGAACCATAGATACAATAATAACATGGAACAATATGGAACAATTTTAAAGGACAATTATTATCAACGAACTAGAATTAATTTTAGGTTTTTGGAATTAAACTCTAGAACTTATCGTTTACACAGAGACCGAATTTAGGATAACGGGTATAGCCGACGACGGAGGAACCGCCGTTTCCCCTACTTTTCTCTGGCACGAGATCGTTGCATACCAGAAAACGGAGCAAGTCGAAAGCAATTAACTTTGTTACGCTGTAGGTGTCGGATTGAGGAATTAAAATATCGCGAACGAAACCTCATTTAATAGTCGATTTAGATTTTGTAGATATTTTATGAATAATTTGGTACCCGTCCAGAAAGCTGTCTATACTGCACACGTTTGGCGGCTGTTCGGAATGCAGAGTCTGATTTGAAAAACTTAAAGCTAAGTACAAAATAAAAAATTACATTTTAATTGGAAAAAAAAATGTCAAGCCCAATTTCAGTATTTCGTTGGTCATGAACTCATGTGTAACTTAACGGATGGGTGATACTGCTAGTACATCATGTAGATTGTAGATTATGTACTCGTATTACGAGCTGAACAGGATTAAGCTGGTACCGGGTCGTCTTTAGAAATTCGGCATTCCAGGCAACTACAAGGTACAGGTACAGTATTCCTTATTAATCTTCATTAAACCTAAAGAAAAATTTAGAAATTGCTTTATCGATGTACATAGTTTTTTTTACTGTCCTACAGTTAAAAAAATTACACTTCATATGAAAAAGTTTACAGTGCACGATACGCGATTAAAAGCCCATAGATCATTAGCCCGGGGTAATTTGAATAATTAATAAGGTCGCCGCTAAGGGTGTCGGGAGTGGTAGGTATATATCTCACGTTAACACGCGCCACTGACCAATTATAATAAATGATAATTGCGTAGAAGGATGTGGTGTCTCGCAAGAGTCTCAGCTGCAGTATCGAGCATCAACTAGCAGCGGATTAATAACGGGCGGGGCGCATATTTATTATTTCCCATCCAAAAAAAAAATACCTGTCTTATATACGAGTATGTGTGTCTCCAACAATAACTTATACGAAATAGTCATGTTAAATATAACATCGTAATCAATTAATTAAATTAATGTACATCAAATAGTTAACTTAAAACTAATACTATTCATAAATATTTAAAAAATAAAATACATACATACTCATTAAACCTAAATCATAAGATCTAGTGGTCGATCGGATTTTGGATTACATTAATCACACTCTCAAAGCTAATTGTAATATCAAGATGAGCATGTGATAAACCCAATCCATTCAATCGATCTTCCGATGTTCTTGATCTCGCCCAGTTTTTTTTCCGCCGTGGAGATGAAATATTGCGTTCTGCTGATGCAGCGGTCGTTGGTAATAGTTATACAAGGATGTTTAACAGAATTTTGATTCAAGGAAAGTAGTCGTAGTCACAAGTCACAACGTTTTAATTTTAAAGCATTAATAGGAGTTTTATAGGTAGTTGTTTCTCACTGAACATTCAATACTCGTGTCAAAGGGCTAACTTTTAATTTTTTTCTCTCATGTCCCACAAACACCTATTCTCGTACACGAGACTGATTAATCTATCGGGATCCATGGTTCCAATAAATAAATAAATTGTATAATTATAATAATTAAATCTCGTCAAAATAGACGTAGTTCGGACGAAAAAATCAAACTTGTTTGATCGCTCAATCGTTTCTGACGACATCGTGCATGTTCTGACGTATTCGTCGCTTCCAGTGTAAACACTTTCATTAGAAAACACGAGTTTGTTTGTTTGGACGAATTCGTCAGAACTCGTCAGAACAATTGTTCGTCAGAACTCGCATGCATAGTAACCGTATCCTAAGTTTATTCAAATGTATCTCGGGGTACGTTTAAATAATTCGATATCATATTCATTAACCACGTTTATAACTTATTTTACATTTTAGTGTTACCGTCAAATTTATCTTTTGTTTCATCTACACTCGGCAGGACTACATCAAGATGCTTAAGCTTCACAAAATATAGGCATCATTATGCGAATTGTAAATTATTATTTCATCGTTTAGCAGATTACAAAATAATTCAAAATAATTTTCCTGATTAAAACAGCATTTCGTGGGGGGTTGGGGCGTCCTCCGAACGACAATAAATCGGTCGCCCGCCGTCGTTGGTGATAAGAAAATGATAGCGATTAGTGGTTATCAGTAGCCGCGGCGACGTTCATGTTGGGCAACGTTGGGATAGATAATATTACATATAGGTGGCGGGCATACTAATATTCGATGTGTCCAAACATCGATAATTTCAACATCGGAAAACACCAGAACCGCCATCTGTTGATATCCCGTTATAATAAGCACGTATAATTTTATTTTCGTTGGACCACGGAGTCTTGTCCTTTTTTTCAGGGTACGTATGAAGCCGATGTACCATAGTATGTCTTGCCCTCAACACCACTGAAGACAGTGATGAACAATAATACTTGTGGGTTCTAAGGTTTCTCTTTCGTTGAAAGTTTATAATTTATACCTAACTATAAAAATGATAATTCTTTACTCTTTAGAAATAGGTATTCAACTGTGACGATTGATACGATGATATACTTTATAGTAATTCTTTTCTGAAGAACACAAAAAATAAAATGTTTTATTACACAATATAGATGATTTTACCAAGCGTAATTTATAAATTAATTAAAATATTCCTTTACCTAATTGCGCATTAATAGGTATTGCTATACAAAATGAACAGACACCTAATCGGTATTTATAATTTACAATACGAATTACAAGTAGGCACAAATTGTAATTGCTATTTTACTTATAGATGTTGTAGTTGAAATGAATTGAAATAGCAGTAGGTATTTACAATATTAATGGAAATCGGTACGATACTATGAAAATTGGACGGCGACCGTGTATTGTAATTTGTTCGCTACAAAATATACGTACAACGTTCAACTGCTGTCGTTCAGTGCTACAATATTGTCGAGACTGATAATCGTGCGTAACCAAGTCCGAAGTAAAACGGAGAAAAATGTAACGAGAAAGAAACAAACCATAGCGATCTTAAACATCGATGTCTGAGAAAAATCGATGTGTTTCATCCGTACTCACAACAAAGTCTCGGGAACCGAAAGGTAAAAAACCTATATGCGCGCGAACGAACATCCGAACACCGCGTACGTGTGTACACCGCCACATTTCGGACGTTCCGGCGTTTCACATTGTTGCGCGGCATAATAATAATTCTGTTACTATCATTACCATTGTTCCCCGATCGGAAATTTTTATTCTTATCACCGAGAGATTATCGAAAACTATCGTTATTATCATTATTATTGCATTGCGTGATAAAAAAAAAAAAAAAACCGAATCGTCGGACTATACGATTTTCGCAACAGCAGCGACCAGCAGCTGACCAGCAGCGCGCAATGTTCACGACGAATTTCCAAGTTGAACCTGTTTGTTGGTCATTTCCTTTACACCGCATTATCATTATTTAATCAGTTTTTTTTTTTTCTCCCATTGTATTCCGCTAGCATTTACATACGTTATTATTGTCATTACTACATTGACAGCAGCGACCGCCGCCGCGTTCGACTCGGCCGACCGACATTCGTGTAAATACCGTTTCGCCAATCGTTTAACGTAATAGTATCGCGCACACGGACGCAGATACGCACGCATACACACGCGAGCGCGCGCGCGCACGCACACCTATGTGCATCTCGACTGCGTTTGATTAACGTCATAAATATTGTTATTAGGTAAGCACGATTATGTAGTATAGTAACTTCAAGACAAGTAAATAATAGTAAAATAATAATAATAATAATAATAATAATTATAATAATAACAGTATTAATAATAGTAACAATAATAATAATAAGAACGGAACGTGTCGCGCGGACGTTATCTCGGCTCACGAAAAAATCGAAAAGATAACCGAGATAACGCTGGCCGACCCGAACGTCCCGAACCCCGTGAGTTGCTCGTAAGTTGCTGCTGCCGTCTGCCAGTCGTGCGGTGGCTTTTGGAACCCTGCCGCTGTGTTCAGTCGTTTTTCCTTTCGCCCGCGTCGACAATATTATTTCTCTCGTTTACGTTTCACACGAGCCCTCGGCGCTTGTGCGGCCCGTTACGTGCGTGGACCGCCGACGAACTCGTCACACGAGACGACCCGTGGTTCGCACCCCATCGTTTTCTTTATCACGATTCGTTTTTGGTTTTTCGTCAGGTCGTACGATGACGTGTTGCGTTCATCGCGGACGTTTCCTGTTGACGTTCAGTTCGTTGCCGCCGAGTTAAAAGGGACCGCGTCAACATGCCTACCAACGGTCTCGATCACGAAGAACTGGTTGTCTTGCCCCCGAACGCCTTGGAAATGAGGACGACAGGGGTGAATAACAACAACAACAACAACAATAACAACAACCAGGCATTCAATGTACGGGACCGTCTGTTCTACGCCTTGTTCTACAAGGCAACCTTGGGCTATGCGAGAATATTCCCACGATCGCTCAGGAGACTTATAGAGTTTGTGTTCCTGTTAAAGGTAAAGCGTCCCCGCCATCCCTATCTATATTAATGGTATGTTGCTAAATTTGTGCTCTCCACATTACAGGCGGTGTTCTCATTTTTCGTGCTCGTTTACGTGCACATGAATTTCTCGCGAATGCCGGCCAACTGTTTAGACCACGTCAAAGATGCATGGCCCAGGGACGGTATACTCCGGGTAGAGATTATTCGGTCTTATCAACGGACTCTAGCTGAACAAAGAGGCACGCTCAATGATTTGTTTACCGTAGCAATGTCCTATGATCGCGAGTATAAACTTAAAAAACTAGGAACAAATGATGAAAATGTTTCAATGTTTTTGAATCCTTTCACTAAAATCAATAACCCAGAGTAAGTTGATTTAGTCATATATTCACATTCAACAATCATTGTTTATTGAATTAATTGTTTAATTTCATTACCTATCTTATTTAAAATTCATCTATGCATGTATAATTAATTAATTTCATAGATAAATTAAATTTTTATACTTATGATGTATAAATCTATAAGTACTGATAAACAAGTTTTTAATTTAATCACTATTCTCTAATTTTAATTTTTTTTAAATTAATCTATTGTTTAAAATTGTATTAATTAATCATTTACTTTTATTATTGTGCATTCTAATGAATATTGGTATCTGAATATGTCCAATGTCTGGATAAGCTAGAAGGTGATAACTGAACAGTTAAATATTTAAATCCATTGGTCTTAAGGCTAGTTCAGACTATGCCAGTAATTTAGTCAAGTAGCGAGTAATTTAGCAACTAATCATGTATGAACAGATCGATGTAGTCGAGTAGTTTAGTAAAGTAATTTAGTTTAGTCAATCTATTCTATTCTATTTTTTTGGTCGAGTAGCACTTACCCCCTCTTTCCCGACTGATAACTAAATAAGCTAGCTTTGGGTCTGAACCCATTATTTTAGTATATTTTATAAGTTGTCATTATCGTTGACGCGACATTTAAATTTGTTTCGGAATATATAAAACATGAGCTTTATGGAATAAAGTGTTACTACGTTGAATTTGTGGATGCACTTTTTTCAACAAAAAATTAAAACCGCTTTCAGACATTCTTAGCGTTACGAAGTATTCTTTGAGGTCTTCAAATTCTAGTTCTTTAAGAAGACCATTTGTAGCTCCCAATGTGTCTCTTCTCTTGATCCATTCCCTAATCCACATTCGCTTTGAATTTTCACTTAGCTCTTCTTCTAAAATAGCCGTTGAAATAAGTCCTATTGCTTTATTCAAATTCTTTTTTTGTAAACTATTAATTTTGACAATCACTTTTCACAGCACCAAAACGACTACTAATGTACTAAAACAGTTTTAAACCCTAGTTGTGTCTGAACACTTTTCAGTTACTAAACCGTTTAGTAGTTAGTAAATCACTTACCACTCGACTAAATTACTAGCATAGTCTGAACTAGCCTTTATGGTTGTTTTAATTTTTTTTTATTTGTATGTCTAAAGATCTTTTATAGTACTTAAAAAGTTTGGTTCAGCACCTTTGTTACTTGAAAATAGGTTATTCAGTAAAAATGGTACATAGATAGGATTTTTTTTTAAATATTGTTCAAACAAATTTAAATAACATATTTTATTTATCTGAATACCAGAAGTCTAAAAAGGTTCAAACAATATATTAGTTAAAATATTTAAAATTTAATTTTCAAAAAACTTACAATTTGATCATAAGACTTACAATTTCTATAATGTTTATTTGCATATTTGTAAATTAGTTAAATTCTAATTTTACTTTTTAAAATCTTGAAATTGAGTATAAGGTCATTTAAAATCAATTATAGTTAACTTATTTTTATTGTGTCTTATTGTAATAAGTTATGATTGAATATCTATTGGTAATAGAAGCAACAGTTATGTAAGCACTGTTTTTTTTTAATTTCAACATTTTTTTTATAAATTTATAATTTAATATTATATTTTATACATTAAAGATAGAAATATTAAATCAAAACTTATTATACTGTAATTTAATAAATTATTTTTAAATATATACCCGATTGTGATGGAATATTCCTTATTACCTAGACCAGCGGTTCCCAAACTTTTTTAGTTTGCGCCACCCTAAAAATAAAAAATAAATAATCGCACCTCCCATGAATAACAAATGTACACTGTTCAAGAATACATATATTTTTATTGTTATTAAAAAATAAATCAACAGTAAATATTATTAAATTTCTATTTAAAGTATTACAAAAATTTTAATTTTTACGAAAAAAAACAATGACTTAATATTCAATCTTAATGCGAATAATATGATTGTTTCACATTTAATACTTCTTCAAAATTATGTAGCAATGCCGTGACAGCAACACGTATTTCAATTTCAACATTAAGTTTTGACCGATATTTTGATTTTAATATGGCAAGTGCAGAAAATCCTACTTTACACAAATATGATGGCACAAATGGTAGTAATACACGCAAAGCTTTACTGGTTACTTCAGGGTATTCATCTTTAATGTTGAACCTAAATCCTAACGGTGAGAATGAAGAAAACTTCATTTTTAACGAAGAATCAGATGTAAATATCAATAACCCGAAAAATCCCAAATAAAGTATAATCTTATAATATAACTGTATGCAAAATTATTATTGTTTAAAATCTCATTATTTACTACGCTGCTCGCGCCTCCCCTGTCAAGTGCTTGCGCCTCCTAAGGGATGCGCGCCACATAGTTTGGGAACCGCTGACCTATACTATTTTGCAGAAGGTAAAAAAACTTAAATTTTGTGTTATAAAACAATCACATTTTTTTAATTTAAACTATTATAAATACTAGGTCCTTTTTTAAATGGAAATGATGTTTGATCATGAACTAACATATATATTTTAACTACTTTGATAGACATATATTTCTAAAATCTTTATTTATCAAAATATGAATAATTTATCTTTATAATGAAATAAACCTATTTATGAATATTGTATATTTGTACCAATTATTAAACAATTATAAAATTAAAAATGTTTGTTTTTTAAATCTTAGTTTAAATTATAGTTGTTATTTTAATCGACAACTAAAAAGTATAAACTTTATCTAAAAGATTATGATTGCTAAAAATAACAATTATATTATACTTTTAAATCTAGTTATTTAATTGTAAAAAATCATTTCTGACAATTATAATTTTTAAAGTCATTCAAAATTATAAATGTATGTATATTGTATACATACTCTTTATGACAATAAAATAAACTTTTAAAGTATATAATATGATAAAACATATAAGTATAATGTTGATTTTATATTATATCATAGTAAAAATTACCACAACTTGAGACGTGGTAAGCTCGAGCTCAATACACAGTCTTTGTAGTCGTCCTTAATAAGTTTGTAGTAAAAGTAGTGTTTTTAAATTAAAAATATTTTAATTTTTAATCGGTTATTATTATTTTTAAATTTTTGTTATAATTTGGATAATGTTCACATTTATAAAATGAAGTTTAGATTTTAATTGTTTTACTTACATTATTAAGTACTTATATGCAGAAAATACTTGTTAGGTAATAAAGACTAAAATTATTCTTATTTCTCCCAGAAAATAAAATCTTGATATTTTAATAACAATAATGATATGTAATTATATTTTGTTTTATATTTACAAAATCAGCGACTGTTATCTACTTTGATAGTATATTTTACAAATCTTGATAGTTCCTTTTTTATTTTCTAATTTGTATTACTTTTAGTTTATTGTCTTAAGTATAGAGTCTTTTTTGAAAATTTTAAATTGATTTTTTTTTTATAATTTAAGCTATGCCAATTATTTTATTAAGTATATATTAATATAATTTATATTTCTAGATTTTTTATAATTTTTAATTCACTTCTTATGTATTTATTCTTGGGTACCTTATAAATTAAATTAATTGTGAATATTATATTTGTTTAATTTTTATTAAATATTTCTTTGGATATTATGAAGATACATTTTAAAACTGTTCTGTAAAATATTTTAAAGTAATGATGTTTAATTATTACCTTAAATTGTATGTTCATAATTTTATTAAAAATAATTTAATTTTGTTAAAAGAAAAAATACTTCTTCATTTTAATGAAAAAATTAGATTAGAGTTAATTAAGAATAATTAGATTACAATTTTCCATTCAATTATTCTGTTTTCAATACTTTATCGAAGTGTATTTACAATTGTAAGTAGTTAAAAATCATTCTTTTTGTTTATAGGAACGAAGAAGAATTTGATATTGAACCATCACCTGAAGAGCTAGACGAAAAACAATTAAGATATGGCCACACTCAATCAAACTTTTTTTTTCACTATATGTTTGGTTCAGATCAAGTTGATGTGAAAGGTACACTTTATTTTAAATAAAATAATTCAATATGTTTTATATTAATAGTGTATAAAAAATTTAAATACAATAATTATATGAAAGTTAGACGTCATTCTATTTAAAAAAAATGTTATTTTGAATAAATTTAATATATTTTTATTAATAAGTATAATTTAGTTTTATGATTCTTAAATTAAAAAAAAAATTGATGTTTAAAAAACCTTAGCTTGAGAGAAACTTGAATACGAGATTGTAGAAAAAAGTGAAGAAATTCCTTAATTTCTTCACGAGTTATATATATGGCTTATAAATATCATTAAATATCCATTTTTTCTATTTAAAATTCTGTTTTTGCACCAAATGTCTAACATTATGCACAATATTGTACATCATAGTGACTTATTCTATGAAGTGTATACCGAGAAACCAGTATACCTTTAGATTATATGTAGCCATGTAGGAGATTTACAGGGCTGTATTTAGGAATTTTATAACCAGGCTTCAAAATTCATGGCTCCCATTTTCAACACATTTTTTTTAATATCATAGTGTAGTGGTAGCCAAACTTTATTTTTCATCAGGGGCCACAAAGAAGAAATCTATTTTTTATGTTTCCCTAGTGTAGTAATATCTTATCTTATAATATAATAACATACCCATTTGGATCCCACCACACGACTATTATGATTATTATTATTATTATTATTACTACTACTACTACTACCACTATTATTTATTCTAGTTAGTTAGATGCACAGACACGACGTGACAACATTGGGTCCGACGCTCTGTCGCATAGTACCTCGTCAATATTGTTATATTATATTGTTCATTAATTTATATTTTGCTATATTGTCAAATACATATTGTTTTAATAGTCATATTATACGTTGTCGAACATAATATATTATTTTATTGTTAATCCTGACTAAGAATTAATGAGCCTCTACAACCTCAGAAGTGGGATTCGAACCCACGCCACAAAGAAGAAATCTATTTTTTATGTTTCCCTTGTGAAAAAAGGTCATTTAAATAAAAATATTTAAAACATAAATACTTTTGAGGGCCAAATAATAAATGATGGTGAGCTGCGATTTAACCACACCTATCATAATATAATATATATCATATTCAGTTATATGAAGAATTTAATCTAGTAAAAAGTATAAAACTGTGGTTTAGGCGAAGACATAGATTGTAAATTATCATTTACATATAGATAATAATTATACAAATATATTTAAATAATTTAATTTCAATTCCAAAATAAATGATTAATAATTGTTTTTTACAGTTATACTATTGATATCAACTTTTGAGGTCAAATCCTCCTCTATGATCATTATTTTCAAGCTGTTCAGTTTATTTTCTATTGACTTGATCTGAAAAATGATTTTACTTACTGTAGAGCTGGTAATGATCTTTCTGTTGAATAGTTGCTAATAGGTGAACATAGTAACATTCTCAAAGAAATATCAATGTAAGGATAAAATATATTAACAACATATTTTTGCCTCATAAATACACCAAAAACTGCCAAACAGTAATCAGATTCTGGAACCATAACTAAAATTTAAATAAGTAAACAAAAAAAGAAATACATAATTTGTAAACTCCTAGAGCCATGGCCCATGGGCACGATTTAAAGGACCTCTCCTATAAATCTACCACCCATTGAAATCGCACCCATTGCATCCCCTTACATGTGACCTTATTCAGACTAAAGCCTTGGAAAATATTTTATTAATTTATATATTTTTTTAAAAACTAAAAATGTAGAAAATATATTTTACATTTAAGAATATTAACAAAATTTTCCAAATTATGTCTCAATCGATGAATTTGCTGTGATTACCTTTGAAATGCTTAACACCAAGACTATTATGATAATGTTATAGTGACATATTTCTTGATGTATCAATCCACTCCAGTATTAATTAAAAAGAAATAAGTGTATGTCATATTTCGTTTTCATATTATATTGTATGAATGTATGACTATACAATAATCTTAGATATTTTAAAAAGTGCATTAAAGTATATTTAACTAGCTCATAATGTTGCTAATATTTATTATTTATGGATGAAATAAAATTCTATTAATATCACCTTAATGAAACATAATAGTTGTAGACACTATAGAATAGAATAATTAAATAATAGTTTTATTGTTATTATTACATAATATAAGAAAAACATTTTTCTTTGTATATTTATATTATTTAATGTTTAAATCATTTTAATAGATGAGAAAAAAGTGTTGAAAACTAGGAGTAAATTGCATCGTAATACAATTAAATCTAATTTATCTCAAACAAATAATTCTGCAGAATTTCGTTCCACTAAGGTATAATTGATTGAACTACTTGGTATATTATATGGTTGTGAAAAAAAATAATGAAATTTATTTTTTCAGTATGCAAATAGTACTATTAGAAGGATTTCAGGAATTGAAAGTAATGAGTTTTTGCAGTCTTCAGGTACTGAACCACCTCCATATGAAGAAAATGAAGGTATACTTGGGTGTTAATAGACAATTGTTTTGGTGGTAACATATTTTGCAATCTATTTTTAGGTATGTTCTATGAAAATTACATTGTTGAATATTCGTTGGAATACGGATTTTTGCGGTTGTCGCCAAACGCCAGAGGTCGATTAGGCATTCCAGTTATGCTAGTAGCACTAGAACCTACTCGGAATAAGTGTTTTGGTGATTCAATCGGTCAGTTTTTCTTGGAATATTTTCTCGGGTACGATGATCTTCTGATGTCCTCCGTGAAATCTCTAGCTGAAAATGAACAAAATAAAGGATATTTAAGGTGAAAAAAAACTAACGATTTGTTGAAATGTTTATCAGTAAAAATAATTATTTATTTTCGTTTCAGAAACGTTATCACTGGTGAACATTATAGATTCGTGAGCATTTGGATGGCTAGAACATCTTACATTGCCTCATTCTTCATTATGGTTGTGTTTGTGAGTATAAAACTTCTACTTTATATTAGGGGGAAATTAATTTTAAAATTGAATATTCCGTAATAAGTAATAACAATTCTTGTATTCGTAAATTAAGTTGCTCTTGTGTATTATTTTTCAACATAACACGTCTTCGATCAAATTACCACGCGAAGTCATACATGTGAGATTGCTTGGTAGCGACATAATGATTAAGAAAACCAATAAGAAAGGAGTGTGTGAAATTAGATACGATGTTTTATTCCCTCGAGAAATGAATGCCCATATTCTCTTCCTCCTGTTGCCAATTATTATAGACTTTTCTCCTTTTCGTTGGATTTTTTTTTTAAATTTCGTTATGGAAATTCACTTATTCCTCTAATTCAAATTTATTTTATCTACTTAATATTATCATTTATTGAAATCGCGATTCAATTTTACTGCATTGAATTATGTGTGTTGTATGTATGCAAACTCAATATTTAGTTTTTGTCGATTAATATATTTAATGAAAAAGTAGTATTATCACGTTTGACGTTTCATTCCATATAATCAGTAGTTATATTTATTTATCATAACTCATAAGTCGATATTATATTATTAGTATTATTGTGTAGGTATTATTTTATATTGTGTTAAATAGATAGAATAAAATGTATTATTTTTCATCCAAGCATTATTATATGTTTTGAAATAGTAAAATGGTTAGTTAAAAACTTTTTTCAAGTATTACTAAACTACGTACATACTAGCTGTACATACAGTGTAGCTGTTACTGTGTAGTGTGTATAGATGTTTAAAACTTAAATAGCTGTTCAATACATTTAATTATTCATCTAATAATAATATAACCAAAAGAGGCTACTTAAAACCGATAGTGCGGAAATAAATCGAAATAAAGGATATAATAATTTGGATAAAGATTAAAATTATACATGATTGTTGAAGATATATAATCTTGGTGAAAATTTGTCGATTTTTAAAATATGGCTCAGCAGTGTTGCACGTATCAAGAATTTGCAATGGAATAGATCAATTATTTTGAATACGTTGAATGTTTAGGTACTGGCTGAAAAAATAAAAAAATACAATTAAGTGTAGGAGTATAACGAATTGATCTATTGGAGACATAATTTCATTAAAAAATGTCGAACTATAAAAACTCGTCTATCGATGTGACGTGTTTCATATTATTTTAATTTATTTGCTGTGTTTAACAAAAACCTTATGTAATTATGTGTTAAACATATTCTATTACATTATATTGAATTATAAGAGTTCAATATTGAAATATGTAATTACAAAAACTATTGTTTAAAGTGTTCCGATTGGTCGAGATTCATGGCGTGTATTGTCGTAAAACCTCTATTTAATTATAATTAACTTGCATTTAAATTATTGTTAATTTTAGATTGTGATCAATGTATTGGTTTTACCTTGAGGCTTGAAGTGTTTTTTTATTTTTTATTTTTGTGTCTACACGATTTCGACCTGTAGGATTGATTGCTTCGATAATAAAGTGTAGGGTTGGTTTCTGGTAGCAAATTTTGTCTTATTGGTGCAGATCATTAATTTCACAAGTTTTGAGAAAAACTAATTTTAAATTTACGAGATTCCTAATTTTTGTTTGTCGGAACACGAAAAACAATCAGTTTAGGCTTGAAATTTACATTGAATGCTATTATTACTGTTCTCTAGAGTCTAGAGATAGTATAATTGTCTTCTAGAACTCTGAAGCTTATAGTGTATATTTATTTCTCGGGAATTATTAAATGAACCATTACCGGAATAAAGTTTATCGGATTTAAAGATTGTACCCATTAACCGTTTTTTTTCCACTTCTAAAATAATTGTTATTTATTATCAATGAATATTCCGGGGTTATTAAACGGAACATTTATAACTTATGAGTTACGACTTGCGACCTTTAGACTTAAGTATAAACTGTAATAGTGGTATAATTTCGCATCTGATTATCATTATCATTATTATTATGTATATATTATAATTACTATTAATATCGTGTGATGAGAAGAAACGACAAATTGCTGAGTATCTAAATTTAGATTTATTATAAAGTAGCTTATTTCTATATATTATATTTAATATGGTATTTAACATTTATTTATATTATTCATGTTCAAACCCTAGTATGAGTACTGAGTAGTAGCTATTTAAATTAAAACGAATGCATTTTGAAGATATTCAAAAAAATTAAAACGCCCAAGTGCCAATATAATATTGCTAATATATTATATATTTATATCAAACAAGAAATGGTTCGAAACATCGAAACTTTATTTTATACATTGTTCAAAAATATTGGCTGGACTGCTAGAGGTTTCAAAATCTAGCTTGGTATAACAAAATTATTGTTTCAAATAAATAATGTAATAAGTATAACGTATAATGCTTACATTATTATTACAATAGTTGCCTACTGTACAAAATTATTTATTAATTGCTTTATGTATATAAATGTGTGTATAATTGATTTTTTTCCCCTTTACAGACTGTGTCGATTTCAATGCTACTGAGGTATTCGCATCATCAAATATTCGTTTTTATTGGTAATTTATTTTTATAATTTTTATTTCGTTTCATTTATTAATGTGCACACTATTACTTTCCAGTGGATTTGCTGCAGCTATTGGACTTTCACGGTTCACTCTCTTTCCCGGCAGCACCACTTTTGACTGTCATACTGGCTCTAGTCGGTGAGTATTATGATAATCTGCTCGTAATTTGTAGCCCATAACTATTTTCGCGGTGCACATTTTATCGTGTCAGCCGGGCGGTTATTAAAACCCTGTCAAACGGTGTACGCGTCATCAGAGTTCACTGACGCGACGACGGCTGTACGCGTCCCTTGAACATAATTTTATGCATTAACAATTAAGAACTTTGTCAACACAATGTGCCCTGTGCCAATAATAAATGTAACGCCGGTGGCGTTGTTGTTGTAAAATGGTTTTTGATTTTTAACGTTGATTTATTTGTGATGATTATTATTATTCAAATTCCCAAATAGGCATGGAGGCTATAATGTCGGAATTTTTCAACGATACTACAACGGCGTTTTACATTATACTAATCGTCTGGGTGGCTGATCAATACGACACCATATGCAGTCATTGTCCGATTACGAAAAGGCATTGGCTAAAGTGAGTACTTTAATATATAAAAGCCATTATTGTTGTATAATATAAAACGGCGTGGGGTTCGTGCCCAGCGTCCCGCGCGCGTATGTTTGTGTTTGTGTGTGTGTGTGTGTGGTGGCGGGGGGTGCAGGTTAGATAACATAACAACGTTCAGGGTCCGTGAATGGGGGGAGGGGGCGAAGGAATAACACGAGAAAGTTGTCTCAAACATAAGTGCATCACAGTTTGACACGAGATAATAAAAAAAAAAAAGGAAAAAAGGGTCCGTCGTCGGAACGAACGCGATCACTGCAGGGACTCCTCTCCGTTGACCACCCGCCAGGAACTGTAATGAATACTAGAATTGCACTTTTCCCTACTCCCGGCGTCTCCGCGATGTGCTGCTGCTGTTGCAAGAGTCCGTGCGTGCGTGAGCGTGCCAGTCTCTTGCAGAAGTGTAACTCGATGGCTAAAAATACAACGGCCCGTTATACATTATTATTATTATTATTATTATTATATATGTACGTAATACGCGGGCGCGCGCGTGTATAATATACATTTGTGTGTACGAATGTGTATGCGTGTTGTGTGCGTAGGTACTACGTTTATGTATATATATAAATCGATTGTTTCTGTTCCAGGTTTTTCTATCTGTACCACTTTTCGTTCTATGCTTACCACTATCGGTTCAACGGTCAATACAGCAATTTGGCTCTCATCTGTTCGTGGTTCTTCATTCAGGTAAACAATTATATATTTTATTTTTTTATATATTTTATTTTTTTATATATTTTATATGGTTCTTCATTCAGGTAAACAATTATATATTTTATACGAAACCGATTATTATAATAATTTTTAAATGATACGATTCATGGTACGATGGGGCGTGTAAAACTAATTATATATTTCGTAATAACTAGTAATAAATTACTGTATGCGGTATGCCTAATACGACGCGAGCAAATGCTCGTGCACAGACGTGCAGTCGCAGTGTACATTCGTCACTTAGACGAGAGCGAAAAAGAGGAATGTGTAGTATTTCGTTCGTTCTGTTATTAATTTTACCCTGAAAGAAATATCAAGTGATTTTGGATCGATATCCGTGTATATTATGTATGTAGTATATATGCGAAGAGACGATGGTACCTATTTGTTAGATTCTCCGTTATTATATTTTCTTATTTATGATATTAGATACATGTCTTATTTATATGTATATTACTATATAGGTACTATGTATGCGTCTATGCAAGAAAACCATGTTTTTATTGTTCACGAGGCGAATCTATAATTATGTTGTATGCGCAGTGCGCATTATAATATAACTAAACCAATAAGAGATTTTTACTTATTCTTTTCACTTTCCTTTTCTGTATTTCTGTTTTGGACATTTGATTTAAAATGTTTTTTTAATGAAAATATGAATGTTAATATAATATTGTATATAATATCGGGGAGGGGGGGGGGGCGTCGTGAAGTCGGAAACAGACTACTATACACGCATATACAGAGCGATGCTTTTAGTGCTTTTATATTGTGTTGTTGTTTTACGCGTTCGTCTATTCATTTCGAATACAGCAAAGAATTTTTAAAACGCATTATCTCAGGAAACGTCGACCAAACGTCTTATAGGTGTATATAATACGTCTTTATACGTTTTCGATGCGCACGTCTGCGGCTGGAAATAAGATATGCAAATTGTATTTGTCACTTAGTTAACTGCAAACATTGAACACCTTAGTTATTAATCAGCTCGTGTACCTGCCTGTATAGTTTATATGTATATAATAAGACTTTAAAAAAATGATCCGTCCCATAAATTAAAAATTTCTTTGAGTAATTTTTCAAACATTTTGAAAACGCGCCACCCTTTCAAGTTAACCTTTCAGAGTTATTAATGGTTTTGATTTGTACGTCTGAAACATTTGTCTCGATTTCTCCGAGCTTCAGTTGTTACGTGTTACTTTTTTTTTCTTTTCCCCATCCGACAACATCACTACACGTCGCGTGCGCCGCCCGCCACGTTATATTACGCGTTGTGATGTTTGGTTTGAACTGCTGAAGAAATGGGCTTACCTACCTATATAATACGCTTTCGAAGGGTGCAGTGCGCGTGTTGCGTTCAAATTGTTTCACGGTTGATAAAGTCAGTATATCGCTTGTTGTTTCCGTCCGAGAGTGAGTGTCTGTCATTTGATCCTCCACACGTACGCATGCTCCAGGGTTCGGTGCGAAACACGCTGGACGAACGGGTGGTTTGGGGTGAGCGAGCGCTAATGGACCTTGTGGTGTTATGCGATTATTATACAAGTTTGAATTCGATTTTTCCGACTGTAATTTGAATGCGAAATTATCATGTCCAGTGTTGTGTTATTAACGGACGAAAAACCCAATGGTCTATAGAGATGTTGAGAATGGAATAATGGGCCGGTCGTCGGGCTGGCGGTATGGGGTCGTAAACAGAATGAATTCTGGACGACATCCCGAAGGGTTGATACGAAATTTCCATATAAATTTAACAAAGAGTACTGTCCATCCTTTACACCCCGCTCGGCCGCCGAACTAGTTTATGATCAAATCGTTTTTTATTATCATTATCTTTATTATTATTATTATTTTATTTATTATTATTATTATTATTATTATTATTATTATTTTATTTATTATTATTACTATTATTATTATTATTATTATTATTATTATTATTATATTTAACATCTTTTAGATGAGTTTTATTATTATATTATAATATATTCATGAAAACTTCCTATATAGTACAGCTCTCGAAAAATGATTATCAGTATTAGATAATATCGTGTCATATTGATGGTGCGAGCGACACACACCGATGAACGTTGTACGTTTTGTACGACTAAATGTTGCAGTAAAAAAATCATATATAAGTACCTAATAAATAAATTTAAAGTAAAACATTTCATTTATACAAACAATTGTGTCGTTCCATAAACAGAATTAATTTAAATCTAAATGTGTGTATTGAAAATGAATAATAAAGTTTACTATAAATGTTAAAAAATTAAACATCAAAAATTAAGTTTAATACGCTTTTGTTGCGATGAAACGCTATGAACGCGAATTTGTGAGAGAAATATTTTTTATATTAATAGACTAATTGCTATTGGCATTTATCACTTTTTCTGAGTTTTGAGTTTAATGTAAAGGTAATTAAATTATTTTTTATTACTATTATTGATTCTTTTGTATTGAATGTTAAAATAATTTCAAAATAAATAACCCATGAAATTCACAGTGTAATTGGGAACATAAGTATTAGTATATAAGTAGCTAGAACAATAAACAGTATGAGTAGTGTGTAAATATTTTATTTACGAGTGTGTCTAAATGTTGTCTACTGTATTGATGGCGATTCTCAAAGAACAAATCTTTTGAATGAAAGTATTAGAATAATTTTATTTGCCGAAATAATATAATAAATGTAATTTTCTATATCTGTTGACTTATTCGTCATTCGAGATAATCTTTAATTTTATAAAACAGAAATCATGATTTATTTATTTGTTCGTCTCGAACATTTCTGCGTTTACAGGTTATTGTTGGGATTTTTTTTCATACTGAAACGCGAAAGCGACACTGCGTGTTTGTCATCAACATTTGCGTCGATGTTTTTCTTGAGTAAAAAAAAAAAAATACGATTCCTATAACGCTTTGTCTTTATTCATGGTCAGGTTTAAATAAAAATCTTTAATAATAGATCCCGATAAAGTGCAGTATGAAAAGTTACGTTATGCCCTTCGGTTGTATATGTGTCGCGTCTCGGATTCCCGGGGCTCGCGATTCTTTCCTTTGCAACTCACACCGTCCACGGCGCATTCTTTCTAAACCAAATTATTTCATATCTTGCGGTTGGCCTGTTTCGGAATACGCGACCGGTCGGTGGGAACCGCTCGTAAATTACTGTGACGTCGTCGCGTTATTTGCCAATCGTATAAATACGTATGTTCAACCAGAAAATTAAATCTTGCAATATATAATATAATATTAAATAATATTTTATACGCACATGTGAAGCGTACCTCATTGGTGGTTTATTTTAAACGCATTGATCTTTTTCGACTGTCACGAGTATAGACTAACGGACGACGACGACGAAGACGAATTCCAGGTGTATCTTCTAATTATAAACCCTGCACATCGTTCGGGTCTGGTACTCGTTTAATCTTTTGGTCTTTGGCATGGGCACCTGTAGTATAAGGGGGACAACTCCCCCTAGTGTTAGATTATCACCAGTGGCGTAGCCAGGATTTTTTAATGGGGGGGGGGTTTACCGTTCAGGTCTATACAATAGGAAGTATACATAAAAAATATTTTTTATTTTATTATACTTTATTTAAACATTTAAAATCATAAAATATTTTAATTACATTACATTAACCGTATTTTTCTTGTTGTTGATGCTAATTTATTTAGGACGTCATCAGGGTGCAATATGATGTTGTGTACGAAAGTCACACACATTCACTAATATTCGAGACGAAAATGCACTATTTTTCATGTAACAATCGCACCGTGATAATATGCATCGTTATAGGCAACGAAACAACACAAAATTACCACTGCTCTATGATTGGTCACCATTTGTCATCTACTAATGACCGCCGTGCATTCACGGAATGAATAATAATTTAAAAAATATGAAAATACAAAATAATGCTTGAAAATCCATGAGGGGGGGGGTTACAACACCCAAAACCCCCCCTGGCTACGCCACTATTTATCACTAGTGTAAACATATAGGTTGGTCGTAATTTTAATTATGTAGGCATACCTATTTCTAAATAAACGTGTTTGGCCACCCTTTGAGTTTTTACTTACGGTGGCACTGTGATTGAAAAATTTTCGGTTTCAATTACTTACTTTATATAAGTATGTATATATATATGTACGTTTAGCTTTGTGTTATCTTAATTAAATGTGTATAATTGGTACAAAGTATAATAGGTTAATTCTCCAGTTCAAAATTATTAAAGAAGATACCTTAAGATTTTAAAAATTAAAATTAATTTTTTAAATGCTGTAAAACGTTATACTTCCGGACCAGAAGACTAATTGTAAAGATTTTTTTGTCGATTGCGTATAATCGTCTAAAATTCACTATCTCGGTAGGATAATAGGTGCGTGTGAGAATTTTTTTTTTTTTTTTTAATTAGCTACTGGTATAAAACCATTTTAGCTCAACAATTATAGAGATGATTACAGATTACATATAGTGTGAGAAGTTAAAACCGTTTTTCGGTGTAAATGATCACCACAAATTAGCTCCATTTTTTCTTCGGACGCAAACTTATGTGTAATTAGCTGCTTTTGAATTATCTTTAATCTCGTTTTATTGTTCTCTTCCAGCATTCCATGATTTACTTTTACCACCACTACGAGCTGCCTTACGTGCTGCAGCAAGCACAACTGCAGCAGGTGATCATCCAAAGGCAGCAACAGCAACAGCAGCAGCAACAGCAGCAGCAGCAGCAGCAGCAGCAGCAGCAGCAGCAGCAGCAGCAGCCGCAGCAACAGAACCAGCAGCACCAGCATCAGCACCAACCGGCTGCGGGAGACGGTCTCAGACCGGACGTCGGAAGTCCTGTGGAAGTGACCCTGAGGCCGGTGCAACATTTCAGCATAATGAACGGGCTGAACAACCTGGGCCGCCTGCGCGGCGTGCTGTTGCGCCGGCGGAGGGCGCGGACGTCCGAGCCACCACCCCCGACGCCGCCGCAGCCACCCTCCGAACAGAGCACGTCTCAGACCGCGGCAGGCCCTGCCGTACCGCCACCGACGGAAACCGCCACCACCACTACCACCACCTCCACCATCCCTGCTGAACACGCGGATGCTCCAGGGCCTAGGGATTCCGACGTGGAAAACGGTGGTGCATTCGCCGCGGCGGTCCAATAGTGCGTACCCCCCCGGCGAGGTATGTTAAAACGGCCGCTACACCAAACACCATCTCCACTACTACTACCACTTCTACTACCATTACTGTCTACCGCTATACTACTCTATTCTTTTACTCTACCACTATAATACTACCCCTGTATTTTTACTATAAATTTAAGTAAATATAAATTTATGTATTTACTTCTACCGCGACTACTAAACTGCGCTGCTAAACACACCATCGAAATGATAATAGCAATAACAATGATTTAACAAAACAATAACAGAATAATAATCCGATCGCGCGTTTGTCGTTTGGACTTGAAGCTTGCAGCAGAGACTCGACGTGGCCGTCGCCGGTGCAGACGTGCCGACTCGTTTATTTTGTTTCTTTTGTTTTCACTTTTTTCATCTGTTCGAGCGTACACACTCGAAAAGCAAACTCGTATTAACGTACATATATACAATATAGTAATATAACACTCGTGTGTTTATCCGCCTGCGACAAGACGTCCCCATTTCGAAAGTACTTTTTTCGTTTTCTTTTTGTTTCTATTTTTTATTGTAATTAATTAATATTCTTCCTAATATAATGATAATACGTGTGTCGGTGGCCGCCAACGCCGTATAGTTGTGCGTCGTCGTCGGTGGCGGCGGTGACGGAGGCAGGGAATGTGTTTTTATTTTTTCTCTTATTCTAGGGCTATTTGTTTTAATTTTATTCTATCTAGTTTGTAAATTACAATTGTATATTTTTTTAGAGCATTTGTAATATAAACGATAATTATTATTATGCCATTATTGTTATTTTAAAACATTATATACATTTATTATATTACTATTAATAATGCGGTATCCGCCCGCGGTACGCGAGTGTGTAATTAAAAATGTTGTGTTAACTTATATATTATAAAAAAAATGACGACACGTTCGCATGTTTTCGAACATTATAATACACGCATTTATATATATATATGTATATACGTGTGTGTAAGAAATTTGTACAATGCAATGTCTTGTTTTTACGCCCTCGTTCCCTATACATCGCGTTAAGCCACATATCGATGACGCGTCCGCGAGCGCCGCACGAATTCGCAATACACGGCAGGTTGTGCATATCACGCGGGTTACAAGACGAAAAGTAAAAAAAAAAAAAACCGGAAATTTCACTTGATGCCTAGTGCCGTACTAAATGTCAAGAAAAACCGCTTGGTCAGTCGTCTTCGGATAATATTACGAAAGAGTAAAATTTAAACTATCAAGCCGTACAAGTACGCGATGATACTCACGAAATGACCGGTAACATGCTGAACAACGTCGTAGGTCAGACGAATCTGTAAGGACGTGAAGCGAATTATGTACCCGGAGAGTGGAAAGCGCACACGGATCAACGAAAAGAAATGAACTGTGCGTGGAAATCCGGGCTGCACTAGGCTCTTGTAGTGACGCACCTACGGTTTAATTGATGGATTATTGTTGTCCGGCATAGGCGAGGCGATGAAAAATATTGGCTGGGAAAAAGCCGTCGCGCAGTCGCTTGTCAACCGGAACTTCTAAGCCGCACGCGACGACGGGTCCGGAAATAATACCTACTAATGATGTGCCAGGTACACGTGATGAAACGCAGCAGCGGGGTAGGAACATAAAATGTAGGGATGATCCGGGGTCGGATGCGGCGAGGTGTCCAGATTTCGCCACCCCGTTGACTTGCAGTTCTTTCGTTATTTTTCACCCGTGTTCGTTTATCCCTCGAGCCCAACGCTGCCGTCATTAGCCCCATCCCCCCTTGGTGATTTAACGATTTTACCCCCTGGGCCCAGCACGCGCTCGACTGCGAAATATTTTTGTACGTTCGCGCGCACTTTCGGGTTCGAATTTTTTTATCGCCGGCATCTCGGAACATTGACCTCGGCGGTGAACGGTTTTTTACCGAAAGCCATTCGATTTCGTGGTCGTATCGCCAATTGGTCTCCGCGACCCGTGGGGTATACAGATGGCAGCGAGGAATACATCTTCGTAAAGAGTAGCATTTCGAATCAAACGCATTTTTTTTTTTGATTTTTGGCGGGAAAACTTTTGGAAGAAATCTTAAAATTCATCTGACAAAACGAGTAATAATCACTGCTTGAACGTTATGTCGCCACATTCTCAACACCTAACACACTCGTACGCTCCGGTTACGAAGGACTCGCACAATAACCAGGCGTTGGTCGCGGTCGCCTAAAAAAGACATAGGCCTCGGGATAGAATCCAACAATAATATGAAGAAAAAAAAACCGCAAACGTTAGTTCCGCGGTTATGTCGGTCGAGTTTGATATTCCTAAGCATCCTTATCGAAACGATAAGCAGTCATCATGGGTACAAATAATTTACGGGCACTCGAGATCGTCTAGTGGTGAACGTCTATGTGCTAGTCGGCGGTCGAACGCGCTGCAGACGAGCTGCAGGGATGTGTGTTGATTTTTTGAGCAGCGACTACGAAATGGGATTTTTAATTACTTTATTTTTATACTGGGGGAAAAAAAAAATGAGACCCTACTACGCGACAATAAAGCGATTTCGCCGAGTCGCGAAGTATCGTTGTTACACTTTTACGGGGCCAACATAATTTCGCGGGTCCCCGAGTTGCTGCAGAAAAATATAGCACTGCGCGTGTCACTTCGGAGCGTCTGGAGGCATTAGGTTGAGTGTACCATTTATTAACTTTCTTTTTGATAGATTTTAGTTTATTTGAGATTGGTATTGCATCCCAGGATGTTTGCCACATATTGGTAGTGTGTATGTTTATACTTCTTTTTATGTCTTGGTATGGGAGTGTAGAGTGATGAATGAGGATGAGGTCGAGGTGATTGCCTCGTTTGCTAGTAAATCTGCTTTTTCATTTCCTGGGATACCCGTGTGTGAGGGAACCCACATAAATTCGGTTGTTTTTTGGGACGAGGTGATGAAATTATGGACTTGGTAAAATATCTCATTGGAGGGGTTCGGTGCTTCAATGGCTAGAAGGGCGCTTAGGGTGTTTTATCATATTATATTGCATGGTTATTTGTTTTAATAGATAATTGAGTAAATCATATTATTTTATTATGTTCGACGAATCCGTACGTTCGCTGCGCTGATAGAATTATATACTTTTAAACCGAAAATAGGTCTGTATACGTACAGTCTATTCTATTGTGTGCACCAGTTGCGAAGTTAGTTCGCAGAATTGATGAAACTCCGTATATTATATTTATAACCGTAGTCGCGTAATAATAATAAGCCATTGTGACTAATAATAAATAATAAATCGCTTCGCGACTCGCGTCTAGACGTCCCGCGTCTGCACTAGGGTGGCCATTAAAAATATATATTTTAATTTTTTTCGCGGCACTCATTCATGTTTTTGTAATACCTAATAAAATACCAACTCCAAAATTTGAAATCATTCGTCCAATTTTAAGCCGTGCTCCCAGACTCTATACGCATTAAAACCGTTCAAAAAATTTGCGTTTTCATCAACCGAGGATGAAATAATATTAGTTGAATTAGTTGAACAAAATAAGTTCATTGGTAGGGGATGTTTACTCGAGTATTCAAGTATTTTTTTAAACGAAGTTTTCCAAATACTGTTTCGCCGTTTTGTATTTATACTGATATCATTGTATTATGAGGTGACAGTACAATTTTAAATCGGTAGTCACGAAATTATAAAAATATTTCGCCGAAACCCGCGGGACAACTACGTTTTTCTTTCACCAATCGCTATAATTATTGTTACTGCAAATTTTTCGTCGCGAGACATTGGTTCAGGTACTCGCATATAACTATATAACTAGTTGGCCGCTTCGTAAGATCTTCTCTCGCCGGTGAACGAAATAAATGTTTAATCCGTTTTTCGACGTATACGAGCGTATAATACGCACGATCGCATTTTTTGTCGCAAGCTGTAGAGCTGTAATCCAGTTTGAGCCCTAACAAGTGGCCCCTCGAAATGGCACGACCCACGGTTGCCCACGGTTGTGGACCCGCCCCCGGTCTCGTGTATATACGCTCGGCCGTGACGTTGTTCGTTTTCTACCCTCGACCCGGGCGCGCGGTCGGCGTTTTTCGGCTCAAAGGCCACGGGGCCGCTTTCAAAGTCCACCGCGGTCGACACGCGGCTACAATATCCGTAAGCAAATAACGTCCGCGGACTCTATTGGTTTTCCATTTTTCCCCCGTCAAACTCGTTTGTTTACACGCGCGACGAGCGCAAACGCGGTAGAAACCGTACGGGCGTTCGGACGAAACGCTGGCTCGAGATCATTCAACAGCCGTACGGTTCGCGCGTAGGCCACGCGGCCTACGACCCCGGGGTCAACTCCGCGTGGTCACGTCGAGCGAAACGCGTTCTCAGGGTTCAGAGACGCGTAGATACTTATCAACGCCGTGTAGGTCCGTGATTCTATTCGCTCGTATTGTTTCGTTGCCCGTGGCGCGAGCAGTCGGGGTCGAAGGGCCGCCCCAGGAAAACATTAATATTTCACGACCGGCTTTTACCGTTTTTATATCAATCGTAGATTGCGTAACACGACGTATGTTCAGGAGCTGCAGTTACCCGTAGTGTTTTGATGCGGATGTACCCACCGCAGATGATGTACACGCGGGGGTTGAATACTTGTTTACACAGTTTCATTTCCATTTCAATTGAGTTGTTAAAGAAAAACGAAAAAAAACCAATACCGCACACCGTTTTCTGATTTCCCGCACGCACCATACGATTCCAAACGTACAAATACAGTTTTTACTCACTGTTCCGAATTAGTGCCTTGAGTATGCCTTTAGTTAATGCCGTCAGAGTTCTGGCAAAACGCGTTGGTTGAATTGCAATTAACAACACCGTCCTGTGTACCGTAGTCGGCGGTAGAAGTGTACCGTCGACGTACTGCCGCAAATTAAGTACAATAACAACGAATATTATTATTGTAAATTCAGAGCTGATACGTTAACTATGAAAACCCGCGACTTGTCCGTCGTGTAAGACATAGGAGCGCATAGGAGTCGGTCGTCGACGTGTGGCGTAATATCTCTTCCACGTGTTCCCAATTAGTAATATATTATATAAATACTATATTAATATAGTTGTATGACCATACGATTACGATTTACGATGCAGAATGCAGCCCCGGAAAAGAATAATAGTTAAAGAAAAACCATTGCACACGGAAATCCG